>CAWWDY010000859.1:0-60389 GCA_963942605.1 Poecilus cupreus | reverse complement strand
CATTACGCACGACATATACATAAATATGACAGTTTGAATTCTTGAAAACGGTGGTTTGTATGCTTTTAAATGCTTAAAACAGCAGTTTTATCTTGATTTCACTAACATTAGCCATTATACACGACAGAAACATGAATATGACAGTTTAAATACTTGAAAACAGCATTTTGTATGTTTTTGCAAGCTGAGAACAGCTATTTTAACTTGATTTTGCAAACATAAGCCATTACACACGACATATACATGAATATGACAGTTTAAATACTTGAAAACTGTGTTTTGTATGCTTTTGAATGCTTAAAACAGCAGTTTTATCATGATTTCAACAACATTAGCCATTATACACGACAGAAACATGAATATGACAGTTTAAATACTTGAAAACAGCATTTTCTATGTTTTTGCAAGCTGAGAACAGTTATTTTATCTTGATTTTGCAAACATAAGCCATTACGCACGACATATACATGAATATGACAGTTTGAATTCTTGAAAACGGTGGTTTGTATGCTTTTAAATGCTTAAAACAGCAGTTTTATCTTTGATTTCACCAACATTAGCCATTATACACGACAGAAACATGAATATGACAGTTTAAATACTTGAAAACAGCATTTTCTATGTTTTTGCAAGCTGAGAACAGTTATTTTATCTTGATTTTGCAAACATAAGCCATTACGCACGACATATACATGAATATGACAGTTTGAATTCTTGAAAACGGTGGTTTGTATGCTTTTAAATGCTTAAAACAGCAGTTTTATCTTGATTTCACCAACATTAGCCAATATACACGACAGAAACATGAATATGACAGTTTAAATACTTGAAAACAGCATTTTCTATGTTTTTTGCAAGCTGAGAACAGTTATTTTATCTTGATTTTGCAAACATAAGCCATTACGCACGACATATACATGAATATGACAGTTTGAATTCTTGAAAACGGTGGTTTGTATGCTTTTAAATGCTTAAAACAGCAGTTTTATCTTGATTTCACCAACATTAGCCATTATACACGACAGAAACATGAATATGACAGTTTAAATACTTGAAAACAGCATTTTGTATGTTTTTGCAATCTGAGAACAGCTATTTTAACTTGATTTTGCAAACATAAGCCATTACACACGACATATACATGAATATGACAGTTTAAATACTTGAAAACTGTGTTTTGTATGCTTTTGAATGCTTAAAACAGCAGTTTTATCATGATTTCAACAACATTAGCCATTATACACGACAGAAACATGAATATGACAGTTTAAATACTTGAAAACAGCATTTTGTATGTTTTTGCAAGCTGAGAACAGCTATTTTATCTTGATTTTGCTAACATAAGCCATTACGCACGACATATACATGAATATGACAGTTTGAATTCTTGAAAACGGTGGTTTGTATGCTTTTAAATGCTTAAAACAACAGTTTTATCTTGATTTCACCAACATTAGCCATTATACACGACAGAAACATGAATATGACAGTTTAAATACTTGAAAACAGCATTTTGTATGTTTTTGCAAGCTGAGAACAGCTATTTTATCTTGATTTTGCAAACATAAGCCATTACGCACGACATATACATGAATATGACAGTTTGAATTCTTGAAAACGGTGGTTTGTATGCTTTTAAATGCTTAAAACAGCAGTTTTATCTTGATTTCACCAACATTAGCCATTATACACGACAGAAACATGAATATGACAGTTTAAATACTTGAAAACAGCATTTTGTATGTTTTTGCAAGCTGAGAACAGCTATTTTAACTTGATTTTGCAAACATAAGCCATTATACACGACATATACATGATATGACAGTTTGAATACTTGAAAACGGTGGTTTGTATGCTTTTAAATGCTTAAAACAGCAGTTTTATCTTGATTTCACTAACATTAGCCATTATACACGACAGAAACATGAATATGACAGTTTAAATACTTGAAAACAGCATTTTGTATGTTTTTGCAAGCTGAGAACAGCTATTTTAACTTGATTTTGCAAACATAAGCCATTACACACGACATATACATGAATATGACAGTTTAAATACTTGAAAACTGTGTTTTGTATGCTTTTGAATGCTTAAAACAGCAGTTTTATCATGATTTCAACAACATTAGCCATTATACACGACAGAAACATGAATATGACAGTTTAAATACTTGAAAACAGCATTTTCTATGTTTTTGCAAGCTGAGAACAGTTATTTTATCTTGATTTTGCAAACATAAGCCATTACGCACGACATATACATGAATATGACAGTTTGAATTCTTGAAAACGGTGGTTTGTATGCTTTTAAATGCTTAAAACAGCAGTTTTATCTTGATTTCACCAACATTAGCCATTATACACGACAAAAACATGAATATGACAGTTTAAATACTTGAAAACAGCATTTTCTATGTTTTTGCAAGCTGAGAACAGTTATTTTATCTTGATTTTGCAAACATAAGCCATTACGCACGACATATACATGAATATGACAGTTTGAATTCTTGAAAACGGTGGTTTGTATGCTTTTAAATGCTTAGAACAGCAGTTTTATCTTGATTTCACCAACATTAGCCATTATACACGACAGAAACATGAATATGACAGTTTAAATACTTGAAAACAGCATTTTCTATGTTTTTGCAAGCTGAGAACAGTTATTTTATCTTGATTTTGCAAACATAAGCCATTACGCACGACATATACATGAATATGACAGTTTGAATTCTTGAAAACGGTGGTTTGTATGCTTTTAAATGCTTAAAACAGCAGTTTTATCTTGATTTCACCAACATTAGCCATTATACACGACAGAAACATGAATATGACAGTTTAAATACTTGAAAACAGCATTTTCTATGTTTTTGCAAGCTGAGAACAGTTATTTTATCTTGATTTTGCAAACATAAGCCATTACGCACGACATATACATGAATATGACAGTTTGAATTCTTGAAAACGGTGGTTTGTATGCTTTTAAATGCTTAAAACAGCAGTTTTATCTTGATTTCACTAACATTAGCCATTATACACGACAGAAACATGAATATGACAGTTTAAATACTTGAAAACAGCATTTTGTATGTTTTTGCAAGCTGAGAACAGCTATTTTAATTTGATTTTGCAAACATAAGCCATTACACACGACATATACATGAATATGACAGTTTAAATACTTGAAAACTATGTTTTGTATGCTTTTGAATGCTTAAAACAGCAGTTTTATCATGACTTCAACAACATTAGCCATTATACACGACAGAAACATGAATATGACAGTTTAAATACTTGAAAACAGCATTTTCTATGTTTTTGCAAGCTGAGAACAGTTATTTTATCTTGATTTTGCAAACATAAGCCATTACGCACGACATATACATGAATATGACAGTTTGAATTCTTGAAAACGGTGGTTTGTATGCTTTTAAATGCTTAAAACAGCAGTTTTATCTTGATTTCACCAACATTAGCCATTATACACGACAGAAACATGAATATGACAGTTTAAATACTTGAAAACAGCATTTTCTATGTTTTTGCAAGCTGAGAACAGTTATTTTATCTTGATTTTGCAAACATAAGCCATTACGCACGACATATACATGAATATGACAGTTTGAATTCTTGAAAACGGTGGTTTGTATGCTTTTAAATGCTTAAAACAGCAGTTTTATCTTGATTTCACCAACATTAGCCAATATACACGACAGAAACATGAATATGACAGTTTAAATACTTGAAAACAGCATTTTCTATGTTTTTGCAAGCTGAGAACAGTTATTTTATCTTGATTTTGCAAACATAAGCCATTACGCACGACATATACATGAATATGACAGTTTGAATTCTTGAAAACGGTGGTTTGTATGCTTTTAAATGCTTAAAACAGCAGTTTTATCTTGATTTCACCAACATTAGCCATTATACACGACAGAAACATGAATATGACAGTTTAAATACTTGAAAACAGCATTTTGTATGTTTTTGCAAGCTGAGAACAGCTATTTTAACTTGATTTTGCAAACATAAGCCATTACACACGACATATACATGAATATGACAGTTTAAATACTTGAAAACTGTGTTTTGTATGCTTTTGAATGCTTAGAACAGCAGTTTTATCATGATTTCAACAACATTAGCCATTATACACGACAGAAACATGAATATGACAGTTTAAATACTTGAAAACAGCATTTTGTATGTTTTTGCAAGCTGAGAACAGCTATTTTATCTTGATTTTGCAAACATAAGCCATTACGCACGACATATACATGAATATGACAGTTTGAATTCTTGAAAACGGTGGTTTGTATGCTTTTAAATGCTTAAAACAACAGTTTTATCTTGATTTCACCAACATTAGACATTATACACGACAGAAACATGAATATGACAGTTTAAATACTTGAAAACAGCATTTTGTATGTTTTTGCAAGCTGAGAACAGCTATTTTATCTTGATTTTGCAAAAATAAGCCATTACGCACGACATATACATGAATATGACAGTTTGAATTCTTGAAAACGGTGGTTTGTATGCTTTTAAATGCTTAAAACAGCAGTTTTATCTTGATTTCACCAACATTAGCCATTATACACGACAGAAACATGAATATGACAGTTTAAATACTTGAAAACAGCATTTTGTATGTTTTTGCAAGCTGAGAACAGCTATTTTATCTTGATTTTGCAAACATAAGCCATTACGCACGACATATACATGAATATGACAGTTTGAATTCTTGAAAACGGTGGTTTGTATGCTTTTAAATGCTTAAAACAGCAGTTTTATCTTGATTTCACCAACATTAGCCATTATACACGACAGAAACATGAATATGACAGTTTAAATACTTGAAAACAGCATTTTCTATGTTTTTGCAAGCTGAGAACAGTTATTTTATCTTGATTTTGCAAACATAAGCCATTACGCACGACATATACATGAATATGACAGTTTGAATTCTTGAAAACGGTGGTTTGTATGCTTTTAAATGCTTAAAACAGCAGTTTTATCTTGATTTCACCAACATTAGCCATTATACACGACAGAAACATGAATATGACAGTTTAAATACTTGAAAACAGCATTTTCTATGTTTTTGCAAGCTGCAAACAGTTATTTTATCTTGATTTTGCAAACATAAGCCATTACGCACGACATATACATGAATATGACAGTTTGAATTCTTGAAAACGGTGGTGTGTATGCTTTTAAATGCTTAAAACAGCAGTTTTATCTTGATTTCACTAACATTAGCCATTATACACGACAGAAACATGAATATGACAGTTTAAATACTTGAAAACAGCATTTTGTATGTTTTTGCAAGCTGAGAACAGCTATTTTAACTTGATTTTGCAAACATAAGCCATTATACACGACATATACATGAATATGACAGTTTGAATACTTGAAAACGGTGGTTTGTATGCTTTTAAATGCTTAAAACAGCAGTTTTATCTTGATTTCACTAACATTAGCCATTATACACGACAGAAACATGAATATGACAGTTTAAATACTTGAAAACAGCATTTTGTATGTTTTTGCAAGCTGAGAACAGCTATTTTAACTTGATTTTGCAAACATAAGCTATTATACACGACATATACATGAATATGACAGTTTGAATACTTGAAAACGGTAGTTTGTATGCTTTTAAATGCTTAAAACAGCAGTTTTATCTTGATTTCACTAACATTAGCCATTATACACGACAGAAACATGAATATGACAGTTTAAATACTTGAAAACAGCATTTTTTATGTTTTTGCAAGCTGAGAACAGTTATTTTATCTTGATTTTGCAAACATAAGCCATTACGCACGACATATACATGAATATGACAGTTTGAATTCTTGAAAACGGTGGTTTGTATGCTTTTAAATGCTTAAAACAGCAGTTTTATCTTGATTTCACCAACATTAGCCATTATACACGACAGAAACATGAATATGACAGTTTAAATACTTGAAAACAGCATTTTCTATGTTTTTGCAAGCTGAGAACAGTTATTTTATCTTGATTTTGCAAACATAAGCCATTACGCACGACATATACATGAATATGACAGTTTGAATTCTTGAAAACGGTGGTTTGTATGCTTTTAAATGCTTAAAACAGCAGTTTTATCTTGATTTCACCAACATTAGCCATTATACACGACAGAAACATGAATATGACAGTTTAAATACTTGAAAACAGCATTTTCTATGTTTTTGCAAGCTGAGAACAGTTATTTTATCTTGATTTTGCAAACATAAGCCATTACGCACGACATATACATGAATATGACAGTTTGAATTCTTGAAAACGGTGGTTTGTATGCTTTTAAATGCTTAAAACAGCAGTTTTATCTTGATTTCACCAACATTAGCCATTATACACGACAGAAACATGAATATGACAGTTTAAATACTTGAAAACAGCATTTTCTATGTTTTTGCAAGCTGAGAACAGTTATTTTATCTTGATTTTGCAAACATAAGCCATTATACACGACATATACATGAATATGACAGTTTGAATTCTTGAAAACGGTGGTTTGTATGCTTTTAAATGCTTAAAACAGCAGTTTTATCTTGATTTCACTAACATTAGCCATTATACACGACAGAAACATGAATATGACAGTTTAAATACTTGAAAACATAAGCCATTATACACGACATATACATGAATATGACAGTTTGAATACTTGAAAACGGTGGTTTGTATGCTTTTAAATGCTTAAAACAGCAGTTTTATCTTGATTTCACTAACATTAGCCATTATACACGACAGAAACATGAATATGACAGTTTAAATACTTGAAAACAGCATTTTCTATGTTTTTGCAAGCTGAGAACAGTTATTTTATCTTGATTTTGCAAACATAAGCCATTACGCACGACATATACATGAATATGACAGTTTGAATACTTGAAAACGGTGGTTTGTATGCTTTTAAATGCTTAAAACAGCAGTTTTATCTTGATTTCACTACCATTAGCCATTATACACGACAGAAACATGAATATGACAGTTTGAATTCTTGAAAACGGTGGTTTGTATGCTTTTAAATGCTTAAAACAGCAGTTTTATCTTGATTTCACTAACATTAGCCATTATACATGACAGAAACATGAATATGACAGTTTGAATACTTGAAAACGGTGGTTTGTATGCTTTTAAATGCTTAAAACAGCAGTTTTATCTTGATATCACCAACATTTGCCATTATACACGACAGAAACATAAATATGACAGTTTAAATACTTGAAAACAGCATTTTGTATGTTTTTGCAAACTAAGAACAGCTATTTTATCTTGATTTTGCAAACATAAGCTATTACACACGACATGTACATGAATGTGACAGTTTAAATACTTGAAAACGGTGTTTTGTATGCTCTTGAATGCTTAGAACAGAAGTTTTATCTTGATTTTACCAACATTAGCCATTATACACGACTGAAACATGAATATGACAGTTTAAATACTTGAAAATAGCATTGATTTTGCAAACATAAGCCATTACACACGACATATACATGAATATGGCTATTTAAATACTTGAAAACGGTGTTTTGTATGCTTTTGAATGCTTAAAACAGCAGTTTAACTTGATTTCACCAACATTAGCCGTTATACACGACAAAAACAAGAATATGACAGTTTAAATACTTGAAAATAGCATTGATTTTGCAAACATAAGCCATTACACACGACATATACATGAATATGACAGTTTAAATACTTAAAACGGTGTTTTGTATGCTTTTGAATGCTTAAAACAGCAGTTTTATCTTGATTTCACCAACATTTGCCATTATACAAAACAGAAACATGAATATGACTGTTTAAATACTTGAAAACAGCATTTTGTATGTTTTTGAAACCTAAGAACAGCTATTTTATCTTGATTTTGCAAACATAAGCCATTACACACGACATATACAAGAAAATGACAGTTTAAATACTTGAAAACGGTGTTTTGTATGCTCTTGAATGCTTAGATCAGAAGTTTTATCTTGATTTCACCAACATTAGCCATTATACACGACTGAAACATGAATAAGACAGTTTAAAAACTTGAAAACAGCATTTAGTATGTTTTTTCAAGCCGAGAACCGCCATTTTATCTTGATTTTGCAAACATAAGCCATTACACACGACATATACATGAATATGGCAGTTTAAATACTTGAAAACGGTGTTTTGTATGCTTTTGAATGCTTAAAACAGCAGTTTTTCTTGATTTCACCAACATTAGCCGTTATACACGACAAAAACATGAATATGACAGTTTAAATACTTGAAAATAGCATTGATTTTGCAAACATAAGCCATTACACACGACATATACATGAACATGACAGTTTAAATACGTGAAAACGGTGTTTTGTATGCTTTAGAATGCTTAAAACAGCAGTTTTATCTTGATTTCACAAATATTACCCATTATAAATGAAAGAAACATGAATATGACAGTTTAAATACTTGAAAACAGCATTTTGTATGTTTTTTTCAAGCTAAAAACAGCTAATTTATCTGGATTTTGCAAACATAAGCCATTACACACGACAGAAACATGAATATGACAGTTTAAATACTTGAAAACAGTATTGATTTTGCAAACATAAGCCATTACACACGACATATACATGAATATGACAGTTTAAATACTTAAAACGGTGTTTTGTATGCTTTTGAATGCTTAAAACAGCAGTTTTATCTTGATTTCACCAACATTTGCCATTATACACGACAGAAACATGAATATGACTGTTTAAATACTTGAAAACAGTATTGATTTTGCAAACATAAGCCATTACACACGACATGTACATGAATGTGACAGTTTAAATACTTGAAAAAGGTGTTTTGTATGCTCTTGAATGCTTAGAACAGAAGTTTTATCTTGATTTCACCAACATTAGCCATTATACACGACAGAAACATGAATATGTTTTATCTTGATTTCACCAACATTAGCCATAATACACGACAGAAACATGAATATGACAGTTTAAATACTTGAAAACAGCATTTTGTATGTTTTTGCAGGCTAAGAACAGCTATTTTATCTTGATTTTGCAAACATAAGCCATTACACATGACATATACATGAATATGACAGTTTAAATACTTGAAAACAGTGGTTTGTATGCTTTTGAATGCTTAAAACAGCAGTTATATCTTGATTTCACCAACATTAGCCATTATACACGACAGAAACATGAATATGACAGTTTAAATACTTGAAAACAGCATTTTGTATGTTTTTGCAAGCTGAAAACAACTATTTTATCTTGATTTTGCAAACATAAGCCAGTACACACGACATATACAGTTTTAATACTTGAAAACGGTGTTTTGTATGTTTTTGAATGCTTAGAACAGCAGTTTTTTTCTTGATTTCACGAACATTAGCCATTATACACGACAGAACCATGAATGTGACAGTTTAAATACTTGAAAACAGCATTTTGTATGTTTTTGCAAGCAGAGAACAGTTATTTTATCTTGATTTTGCAAACATAAGCCATTACACACGACATATACATGAATATGACAGTTTAAATACTTGAAAACGGTGTTTTGTTTGCTTTTGAATGCTTAAAACAGCAGTTTTATCTTGATTTCACCAACATTAGCCATTATACACGACAGAAACATGAATATGACTGTTTAAATACTTGAAAACAGCATTTTGTATGTTTTTGCAAGCTGAGAAAAGCTATTTTATCTTGATTTTGCAAACATAAGCCATTACACACGACATATACAAGAATATGACAGTTTAAATAATAGATAAACCATTTGTGAGTAATCTGTGATTTACTTATCTTTGTACTGTTTTAATACATATACATTAAATCAATATTTTGCCAACTTGACTTAACTGTGCGCGCGTACTTTAACATGCTTAATTAACAACTGTGCGTTCAATGACAAAATAAAAACGATTTTTAATTAAAACAACTGACTGGATACAGTGAATCTAAACATTTTGTTTAATTTTTATATGTTTTATTTAATGTATAACTATTTAGTAAATCACAATGGCTAGGTGCGCTAAATGCAAAATCAAGAAGAGTGATGATTTAGTTGGATGTGAGGGATCATGTGGAAGTTGGTTTCATACGTCATGCTTGAGAATCAACGATCAGGAATTTAAATTGCTTGAGAGATCACCGAACATATTCTATTTGTGTAATATTTGCAAATCAACGTGCGAAATCATTGATAAAGCCAAAAATTTGAGCATTAAATTTACTCGGGATGAAATAAATAAAAATATTGGTACAATTTCAACTAGTTATAATTCTGATTCTCCGAATAGTCTCTTTGCTAAACTAAAGTCGGAATTAAGCTCTATAATAAACAAAACTTTGATTGATATTAAGACTGAAATTAATAACACTCTGGAGTCTAAAATCAATGAGATTCTTAAAACTGTTCCTGTACGTCAACAATCCGAAACAGCACCATCATACTCTATGGTAGCTCAGAGATCTGAACCGCCCATCATCTTGAAGCCTAAAAACTCATCTCAGTCTTCATCTGCCACAAAATCGGAGGTTTTGAAATCCATCAATCCAATATCGTCAAACATCGCTATCTCTACTGTTAAAAATAGTAGTAATGGAGCTCTATTAATTAGTTGCAAGAATTCAAATGAAACAAAAAGGTTTAAGGAATTAGCTACGAACAACTTAGGTGACAAATATGAAGTTAAACAACTCAAAGCATTAAATCCACGAATTAGAGTAGTGGGTATATCAGAAAACCTGCAAAATGATGTATTTCTGGAATATTTAACGACTCAAAATGAATCATGCTTTGAAGCAAATAATTATAAATGTGAAATACTTGATTATTCGTCTACTAAGAAAAATAAATCTGTCTATCAAGCACTTATTCAAACTGATATCAGTACCTACAATAAAATCATGAAATCTGGAAATCTGTGCGTAGGATATGACTTCTGCGCTGTGTATGACGCAATTGAGTTAAGGCGTTGTTATAACTGCTGCGGCTACAATCACTTCGCTAATCGTTGCACAAAAAAATCTCCTAGCTGTCCCAAATGTGCTGGAAATCATCAAGGAAAGGAATGTACATCAAATGAACTGAAGTGTATAAGTTGTATTCGACTTAAAGAATCGCACAAAGTTAATATTGACACTAACCATAATATATGGGATCCTGATTGTCATGTATTTAAAGACTCCTTAAAAAAATTTAAAAATAATATTCTAGGCATTCAATAGCAATTACCGTCCGGTAATCGCGTAACTCTGGAAACTAGCCTAACCTGCTATTATCAAAACGTTCAGGGCCTTAATATGAAACTCAACCAGCTATATTCAAGTGCATCATCTTTGAATTATGATATAATAGCATTCTCAGAAACATGGCTCAATAATAGTGTTCATAACTCTGAAATATGTGATGATTCTTATTTAATCTATCGTTCTGATCGTGACTTTGATTCCTGCAACGTATCTCGTGGTGGTGGTGTTCTGTTACTGGTCAACAAGAACATCTCATCTTTTAGTGTGGATATTAGTGATTACTCTGGCTTACTTCCGAACAATATCGACGTAATTTGTTCTAAAATACTATTTAAAAATAAATGTTTGTATGTCTTCGTCATCTATGTTCCACCTGCAACTAATGCTACAAATTATAATGCTCTTTTTGACTTTTTTGATAGTCTACCATTTTTGTATGAACATAATTTTGTTATCATTGGTGACTTTAATATTCCAAATCTAAAAAATAATCTCAACTGTCCTAAAGTTAATATGTTATCAAACTTTCTTGAATTTTTCGATGCTAAACAACTAAATACAGTACTAAACAGTAATAATAAACTTTTGGATTTACTATTATCTAATATCCACTGTAGTGTAAGTCAGTCTGCTAATTTAATATTTGATGTTGAGTATCAGCATCATCCTGCTCTTAAATTCATAATTAAACCTCTGAAAAGATAATTCGGAAAAATGTAAACAATATTAATTCACATTGTTATGATTTTAAAAAAGCAAATTTTATTAAATTATATGAGCTGATTGATCAATTTAATTGGAATACACTCGAATCTTTTACAGATGTCAATTTAGCATGTGCCTTTTTTTATCAAACTATTTATTCTTTCTTTGATCAGTGTGTTCCTCTTAAACGGGCCAATAGAATGCATTATCCGCCATGGTATAATCATAGCATAAGATCTGATATTAAGAAAAAAGAACACTATAGAAAGCTTAGCAACAAGTTTAAACATAATGTACATTATTTGAGTCACTATAAGAGGTTGAGAGCTAAAATTAAATGCGATATTAAACAATCCTATGCACAATATGTTTCATCTTGTGAAGCTTCCATAAAAAATGAACCCAATAAATTTTGGCAGTTTGTAAACAACAAAAGAAAATCATCAACATATCCTAACGTTATGACACTAGCGAGCACTGAATTAACTAACCCGTCTGATATAGCTGACTCCTTTGCTTCATTCTTCCAGTCAGTCTACTGCCCACATTCCAACAATCATTTTCCTAATGTGAAAGCTACTTCAGAAATCTTGGTATCCATTAAGCAAATAACAATAAACGATATTGAGCTCTCTATCCGCAAACTTAAGCCAAATCTCTCCTGTGGACCAGATCAAGTTCCCAGCTTGTTAATCAAAGATTGCGCTTTTCCTCTTTCAAAAGCTTTATTCTTCATCTTTAACCTTGCTATTGGAACAAATACTTTTCCAACTATCTGGAAACTGACAAGAATAACTCCAATTCATAAGTCTAGTGATATTGCTAAAATTGAAAACTATCGTCCGATAGCTATGTTATCAAATTTCAGCAAGGTATTTGAAAAGATTATTTACTCTTCTATTTATTGCAACATAAAAAATCAAATTTCATTCTGCCAGCATGGCTTCGTGGAAAAACGCTCAACTGTCAGTAATTTAATGTACTTTACTCATACAATATCGTCAGTTCTTGACAGAAAGGGTCAAGTCGACTGTATCTACACAGATTTTGCAAAAGCATTTGATCGAATTGATCACCATACCTTGCTTCACAAGCTTTCATCTTTTTCTCTTTCTAGTTCTCTTATTTCTCTTTTATCAACCTATCTTAATGTTAGGAAGCTCTATGTTCAATTGTTGGGTCACCAATCACCTACTTTCAATGCAACTTCCGGTGTACCGCAAGGTTCAAACCTCGGCCCCCTTTTATTTCTTATGTTTATAAATGATATAACTGAAGTAATTAATTGCGACAAATTACTGTTTGCCGACGATCTTAAAATCTTCTATCCAATCAATTGTGTAACTGATTGTCAAATGCTCCAAACTGATCTCAATAATATCTCTCAGTGGTGCACGACTAATAATTTATTTTTGAATATTGAGAAATGTAAGGCAATGACTTATACTAGAAAAATCTTACCAGTTAGTTTCAACTATTTTCTTGATAATAAAATCTTATCTCGTTGTCAAACTACCATTGATCTTGGAGTAATTTTTGATCAAAAGCTCACATTTGTAGATCACATAAATAGTATTTATAAAAACTCTAGTAGGATGCTTGGTTTTATTATACGCAATACACGTCAGTTCACCAACATTTCTGCAATACTGACATTATACTATTCGTTTTTTCGTTCCAAATTAGAGTACTGTGCTTCAATTTGGAACCCTTTTTATGAGATTCATCAGAATCGCTTGGAAAGCATTCAAAAAAAGTTTCTCAAATACATTTATTGGAAGATAAATAATTATTATCCATGTAGAACTGTATCCTATGAATCGTTGTTACACTCCTTTAATTTAGTTAGCTTGTTTGAACGTAGAGAAGTCAATACTGTACACTATCTTTCCAAATTAATTCATGGATCGGTTGATGATCCTAGATGCCTTAGTTTGCTGAACTTTCATTCACCATTAATTTCAACCCGACATCCTTCCACATTCTATCTACCTACAGCAAATACATCCTTATTTTACTTATCTCCCATTATTCGGATGTGCCTAACTTACCAGTTGAAATTTAGTCATGTTGATGTTTTTCAATATAATTCTAGTCAATTTTTTGCTCGTATCTCTTAATGTTATTTGTTAATATTTATTATTTTTAAAGTGTTTATCTTTTGTAATTATGTTTTGTAATTGTTCCTGTCCTGTTATTAGGCTACGGTCTGTTGGACAGTGTAATCTAAATAAATAAATAAATAAATAAATAAATAAATAAATAAATAAATAAATATGACAGTTTAAATACTTGAAAACGGTGTTTTGTATGCTTTTGTGTGCTTAAAACAGCAGTTTGTTCTTGATTTCACCAACATTAGCCATAATACAGGACAGAAACATGAATATGACAGTTTAAATACATGAAAACAGCATTTTGTATGTTTTTGCAAGCTGAGAATAGCTATTTTATCTTTATTTTGCAAACAAAAGTCATTACACACGACATATACATGAATAGGACAGTTTAAATACTTGAAACCTTTGTTTTGTATTCTTTTGAATGCTTAAAACAGCAGTTTTATCTTGATTTCACCAACATTAGCCATTATACAGGACATAAACATGAATATGACAGTTTAAATACTTGAAAACAGCATTTTCTTTGTTTTTGCAAGCTGAGAACAGTTATTTTATCTTGATTTTGCAAACATAAGCCATTACGCACGACATATACATGAATATGACAGTTTGAATTCTTGAAAACGGTGGTTTGTATGCTTTTGAATGCTTAAAACAGCAGTTTTATCTTGATTTCACCAACATTAGCCATTATACACGACAGAAACATGAATATGACAGTTTAAATACTTGAAAACAGCATTTTCTATGTTTTTGCAAGCTGAGAACAGTTATTTTATCTTGATTTTGCAAACATAAGCCATTACGCACGACATATACATGAATATGACAGTTTGAATTCTTGAAAACGGTGGTTTGTATGCTTTTAAATGCTTAAAACAGCAGTTTTATCTTGATTTCACCAACATTAGCTATTATACACGACAGAAACATGAATATGACAGTTTAAATACTTGAAAACAGCATTTTCTATGTTTTTGCAAGCTGAGAACAGTTATTTTATCTTGATTTTGCAAACATAAGCCATTATACACGACATATACATGAATATGACAGTTTGAATTCTTGAAAACGGTGGTTTGTATGCTTTTAAATGCTTAAAACAGCAGTTTTATCTTGATTTCACTAACATTAGCAATTATACACGACAGAAACATGAATATGACAGTTTAAATACTTGAAAACAGCATTTTCTATGTTTTTGCAAGCTGAGAACAGTTATTTTATCTTAATTTTGCAAACATAAGCCATTACGCACGACATATACATGAATATGACAGTTTGAATTCTTGAAAACGGTGGTTTGTATGCTTTTAAATGCTTAAAACAGCAGTTTTATCTTGATTTCACTAACATTAGCTATTATACACGACAGAAACATGAATATGACAGTTTAAATACTTGAAAACAGCATTTTGTATGTTTTTGCAAGCTGAGAACAGCTATTTTAACTTGATTTTGAAAACATAAGCCATTATACACGACATATACATGAATATGACAGTTTGAATACTTGAAAACGGTGGTTTGTATGCTTTTAAATGCTTAAAACAGCAGTTTTATCTTGATTTCACTAACATTAGCCATTATACACGACAGAAACATGAATATGACAGTTTAAATACTTGAAAACAGCATTTTGTATGTTTTTGCAAGCTGAGAACAGCTATTTTAACTTGATTTTGCAAACATAAGCCATTACACACGACATATACAAGAATATGACAGTTTAAATACTTGAAAACTGTGTTTTGTATGCTTTTGAATGCTTAAAACAGCAGTTTTATCATGATTTCAACAACATTAGCCATTATACACGACAGAAACATGAATATGACAGTTTAAATACTTGAAAACAGCATTTTGTATGTTTTTGCAAGCTGAGAACAGCTATTTTATTTGATTTTGCAAACATAAGCCATTACGCACGACATATACATGAATATGACAGTTTGAATTCTTGAAAACGGTGGTTTGTATGCTTTTAAATGCTTAAAACAGCAGTTTTATCTTGATTTCACCAACATTAGCCATTATACACGACAGAAACATGAATATGACAGTTTAAATACTTGAAAACAGCATTTTCTATGTTTTTGCAAGCTGAGAACAGTTATTTTATCTTGATTTTGCAAACATAAGCCATTACGCACGACATATACATGAATATGACAGTTTAAATTCTTGAAAACGGTGGTTTGTATGCTTTTAAATGCTTAAAACAGCAGTTTTATCTTGATTTCACCAACATTAGCCATTATGCACGACAGAAACATGAATATGACAGTTTAAATACTTGAAAACAGCATTTTCTATGTTTTTGCAAGCTGAGAACAGTTATTTTATCTCGATTTTGCAAACATAAGCCATTACGCACGACATATACATGAATATGACAGTTTGAATTCTTGAAAACGGTGGTTTGTATGCTTTTAAATGCTTAAAACAGCAGTTTTATCTTGATTTCACCAACATTAGCCATTATACACGACAGAAACATGAATATGACAGTTTAAATACTTGAAAACAGCATTTTGTATGTTTTTGCAAGCTGAAAACAGCCATTTTAACTTGATTTTGCAAACATAAGCCATTATACACGACATATACATGAATATGACAGTTTAAATACTTGAAAACTGTGTTTTGTATGCTTTTGAATGCTTAAAACAGCAGTTTTATCATGATTTCAACAACATTAGCCATTATACACGACAGAAACATGAATATGACAGTTTAAATACTTGAAAACAGCATTTTGTATGTTTTTGCAAGCTGAGAACAGCTATTTTATCTTGATTTTGCAAACATAAGCCATTACGCACGACATATACATGAATATGACAGTTTGAATTCTTGAAAACGGTGGTTTGTATGCTTTTAAATGCTTAAAACAGTAGTTTTATCTTGATTTCACCAACATTAGCCATTATACACGACAGAAACATGAATATGACAGTTTAAATACTTGAAAACAGCATTTTCTATGTTTTTGCAAGCTGAGAACAGTTATTTTATCTTGATTTTGCAAACATAAGCCATTACGCACGACATATACATGAATATGACAGTTTGAATTCTTGAAAACGGTGGTTTGTATGCTTTTAAATGCTTAAAACAGCAGTTTTATCTTGATTTCATCAACATTAGCCATTATACACGACAGAAACATGAATATGACAGTTTAAATACTTGAAAACAGCATTTTCTATGTTTTTGCAAGCTGAGAACAGTTATTTTATCTTGATTTTGCAAACATAAGCCATTACGCACGACATATACATGAATATGACAGTTTGAATTCTTGAAAACGGTGGTTTGTATGCTTTTAAATGCTTAAAACAGCAGTTTTATCTTGATTTCACCAACATTAGCCATTATACACGACAGAAACATGAATATGACAGTTTAAATATTTGAAAACAGCATTTTCTATGTTTTTGCAAGCTGAGAACAGTTATTTTATCTTGATTTTGCAAACATAAGCCATTACGCACGACATATACATGAATATGACAGTTTGAATTCTTGAAAACGGTGGTTTGTATGCTTTTAAATGCTTAAAACAGCAGTTTTATCTTGATTTCACTAACATTAGCCATTATACACGACAGAAACATGAATATGACAGTTTAAATACTTGAAAACAGCATTTTGTATGTTTTTGCAAGCTGAGAACAGCTATTTTAACTTGATTTTGCAAACATAAGCCATTACACACGACATATACATGAATATGACAGTTTAAATACTTGAAAACTGTGTTTTGTATGCTTTTGAATGCTTAAAACAGCAGTTTTATCATGATTTAACAACATTAGCCATTATACACGACAGAAACATGAATATGACAGTTTAAATACTTGAAAACAGCATTTTCTATGTTTTTGCAAGCTGAGAACAGTTATTTTATCTTGATTTTGCAAACATAAGCATTACGCACGACATATACATGAATATGACAGTTTGAATTCTTGAAAACGGTGGTTTGTATGCTTTTAAATGCTTAAAACAGCAGTTTTATCTTGATTTCACCAACATTAGCCATTATACACGACAGAAACATGAATATGACAGTTTTAAATACTTGAAAACAGCATTTTCTATGTTTTTGCAAGCTGAGAACAGTTATTTTATCTTGATTTTGCAAACATAAGCCATTACGCACGACATATACATGAATATGACAGTTTGAATTCTTGAAAACGGTGGTTTGTATGCTTTTAAATGCTTAAAACAGCAGTTTTATCTTGATTTCACAAACATTAGCCAATATACACGACAGAAACATGAATATGACAGTTTAAATACTTGAAAACAGCATTTTCTATGTTTTTGCAAGCTGAGAACAGTTATTTTATCTTGATTTGCAAACATAAGCCATTACGCACGACATATACATGAATATGACAGTTTGAATTCTTGAAAACGGTGGTTTGTATGCTTTTAAATGCTTAAAACAGCAGTTTTATCTTGATTTCACCAACATTAGCCATTATACACGACAGAAACATGAATATGACAGTTTAAATACTTGAAAACAGCATTTTGTATGTTTTTGCAAGCTGAGAACAGCTATTTTAACTTGATTTTGCAAACATAAGCCATTACACACGACATATACATGAATATGACAGTTTAAATACTTGAAAACTGTGTTTTGTATGCTTTTGAATGCTTAAAACAGCAGTTTTATCATGATTTCAACAACATTAGCCATTATACACGACAGAAACATGAATATGACAGTTTAAATACTTGAAAACAGCATTTTGTATGTTTTTGCAAGCTGAGAACAGCTATTTTAACTTGATTTTGCAAACATAAGCCATTACGCACGACATATACATGAATATGACAGTTTGAATTCTTGAAAACGGTGGTTTGTATGCTTTTAAATGCTTAAAACAGCAGTTTTATCTTGATTTCACCAACATTAGCCATTATACACGACAGAAACATGAATATGACAGTTTAAATACTTGAAAACAGCATTTTGTTTGTTTTTGCAAGCTGAGAACAGCTATTTTATCTTGATTTTGCAAACATAAGCCATTACGCACGACATATACATGAATATGACAGTTTGAATTCTTGAAAACGGTGGTTTGTATGCTTTTAAATGCTTAAAACAGCAGTTTTATCTTGATTTCACCAACATTAGCCATTATACACGACAGAAACATGAATATGACAGTTTAAATACTTGAAAACAGCATTTTCTATGTTTTTGCAAGCTGAGAACAGTTATTTTATCTTGATTTTGCAAACATAAGCCATTACGCACGACATATACATGAATATGACAGTTTGAATTCTTGAAAACGGTGGTTTGTATGCTTTTAAATACTTAAAACAGCAGTTTTATCTTGATTTCACCAACATTAGCCATTATACACGACAGAAACATGAATATGACAGTTTAAATACTTGAAAACAGCATTTTCTATGTTTTTGCAAGCTGAGAACAGTTATTTTATCTCGATTTTGCAAACATAAGCCATTACGCACGACATATACATGAATATGACAGTTTGAATTCTTGAAAACGGTGGTTTGTATGCTTTTAAATGCTTAAAACAGCAGTTTTATCTTGATTTCACCAACATTAGCCATTATACACGACAGAAACATGAATATGACAGTTTAAATACTTGAAAACAGCATTTTCTATGTTTTTGCAAGCTGAGAACAGTTATTTTATCTTGATTTTGCAAACATAAGCCATTACGCACGACATATACATGAATATGACAGTTTGAATTCTTGAAAACGGTGGTTTGTATGCTTTTAAATGCTTAAAACAGCAGTTTTATCTTGATTTCACTAACATTAGCCATTATACACGACAGACACATGAATATGACAGTTTAAATACTTGAAAACAGCATTTTGTATGTTTTTGCAAGCTGAAAACCGCTATTTTAACTTGATTTTGCAAACATAAGCCATTACACACGACATATACATGAATATGACAGTTTAAATACTTGAAAACTGTGTTTTGTATGCTTTTGAATGCTTAAAACAGCAGTTTTATCATGATTTCAACAACATTAGCCATTATACACGACAGAAACATGAATATGACAGTTTAAATACTTGAAAACAGCATTTTGTATGTTTTTGCAAGCTGAGAACAGCTATTTTATCTTGATTTTGCAAATATAAGCCATTACGCACGACATATACATGAATATGACAGTTTGAATTCTTGAAAACGGTGGTTTGTATGCTTTTAAATGCTTAAAACAGTAGTTTTATCTTGATTTCACCAACATTAGCCATTATACACGACAGAAACATGAATATGACAGTTTAAATACTTGAAAACAGCATTTTCTATGTTTTTGCAAGCTGAGAACAGTTATTTTATCTTGATTTTGCAAACATAAGCCATTACGCACGACATATACATGAATATGACAGTTTGAATTCTTGAAAACGGTGGTTTGTATGCTTTTAAATGCTTAAAACAGCAGTTTTATCTTGATTTCATCAACATTAGCCATTATACACGACAGAAACATGAATATGACAGTTTAAATACTTGAAAACAGCATTTTCTATGTTTTTGCAAGCTGAGAACAGTTATTTTATCTTGATTTTGCAAACATAAGCCATTACGCACGACATATACATGAATATGACAGTTTGAATTCTTGAAAACGGTGGTTTGTATGCTTTTAAATGCTTAAAACAGCAGTTTTATCTTGATTTCACCAACATTAGCCATTATACACGACAGAAACATGAATATGACAGTTTAAATACTTGAAAACAGCATTTTCTATGTTTTTGCAAGCTGAGAACAGTTATTTTATCTTGATTTTGCAAACATAAGCCATTACGCACGACATATACATGAATATGACAGTTTGAATTCTTGAAAACGGTGGTTTGTATGCTTTTAAATGCTTAAAACAGCAGTTTTATCTTGATTTCACTAACATTAGCCATTATACACGACAGAAACATGAATATGACAGTTTAAATACTTGAAAACAGCATTTTCTATGTTTTTGCAAGCTGAGAACAGTTATTTTATCTTGATTTTGCAAACATAAGCCATTACGCACGACATATACATGAATATGACAGTTTGAATTCTTGAAAACGGTGGTTTGTATGCTTTTAAATGCTTAAAACAGCAGTTTTATCTTGATTTCACCAACATTAGCCATTATACACGACAGAAACATGAATATGACAGTTTAAATACTTGAAAACAGCATTTTCTATGTTTTTGCAAGCTGAGAACAGTTATTTTATCTTGATTTTGCAAACATAAGCCATTACGCACGACATATACATGAATATGACAGTTTGAATTCTTGAAAACGGTGGTTTGTATGCTTTTAAATGCTTAAAACAGCAGTTTTATCTTGATTTCACCAACATTAGCCATTATACACGACAGAAACATGAATATGATAGTTTAAATACTTGAAAACAGCATTTTCTATGTTTTTGCAAGCTGCAAACAGTTATTTTATCTTGATTTTGCAAACATAAGCCATTACGCACGACATATACATGAATATGACAGTTTGAATTCTTGAAAACGGTGGTGTGTATGCTTTTAAATGCTTAAAACAGCAGTTTTATCTTGATTTCACTAACATTAGCCATTATACACGACAGAAACATGAATATGACAGTTTAAATACTTGAAAACAGCATTTTGTATGTTTTTGCAAGCTGAGAACAGCTATTTTAACTTGATTTTGCAAACATAAGCCATTATACACGACATATACATGAATATGACAGTTTGAATACTTGAAAACGGTGGTTTGTATGCTTTTAAATGCTTAAAACAGCAGTTTTATCTTGATTTCATTAACATTAGCCATTATACACGACAGAAACATGAATATGACAGTTTAAATACTTGAAAACAGCATTTTGTATGTTTTTGCAAGCTGAGAACAGCTATTTTAACTTGATTTTGCAAACATAAGCCATTATACACGACATATACATGAATATGACAGTTTAAATACTTGAAAACTGTGTTTTGTATGCTTTTGAATGCTTAAAACAGCAGTTTTATCATGATTTCAACAACATTAGCCATTATACACGACAGAAACATGAATATGACAGTTTAAATACTTGAAAACAGCATTTTGTATGTTTTTGCAAGCTGAGAACAGCTATTTTATCTTGATTTTGCAAACATAAGCCATTACGCACGACATATACATGAATATGACAGTTTGAATTCTTGAAAACGGTGGTTTGTATGCTTTTAAATGCTTAAAACAGCAGTTTTATCTTGATTTCACCAACATTAGCCATTATACACGACAGAAACATGAATATGACAGTTTAAATACTTGAAAACAGCATTTTCTATGTTTTTGCAAGCTGAGAACAGTTATTTTATCTTGATTTTGCAAACATAAGCCATTACGCACGACATATACATGAATATGACAGTTTGAATTCTTGAAAACGGTGGTTTGTATGCTTTTAAATGCTTAAAACAGCAGTTTTATCTTGATTTCACCAACATTAGCCATTATACACGACAGAAACATGAATATGACAGTTTAAATACTTGAAAACAGCATTTTCTATGTTTTTGCAAGCTGAGAACAGTTATTTTATCTTGATTTTGCAAACATAAGCCATTACGCACGACATATACATGAATATGACAGTTTGAATTCTTGAAAACGGTGGTTTGTATGCTTTTAAATGCTTAAAACAGCAGTTTTATCTTGATTTCACCAACATTAGCCATTATACACGACAGAAACATGAATATGACAGTTTAAATACTTGAAAACAGCATTTTGTATGTTTTTGCAAGCTGAGAACAGCTATTTTAACTTGATTTTGCAAACATAAGCCATTACACACGACATATACATAAATATGACAGTTTAAATACTTGAAAACTGTGTTTTGTATGCTTTTGAATGCTTGAAACAGCAGTTTTATCATGATTTCAACAACATTAGCCATTATACACGACAGAAACATGAATATGACAGTTTAAATACTTGAAAACAGCATTTTGTATGTTTTTGCAAGCTGAGAACAGCTATTTTATCTTGATTTTGCAAACATAAGCCATTACGCACGACATATACATGAATATGACAGTTTGAATTCTTGAAAACGGTGGTTTGTATGCTTTTAAATGCTTAAAACAGCAGTTTTATCTTGATTTCACCAACATTAGCCATTATACACAACAGAAACATGAATATGACAGTTTAAATACTTGAAAACAGCATTTTCTATGTTTTTGCAAGCTGAGAACAGTTATTTTATCTTGATTTTGCAAACAAAAGCCATTATACACGACATATACATGAATATGACAGTTTGAGTTCTTGAAAACGGTGGTTTGTATGCTTTTAAATGCTTAAAACAGCAGTTTTATCTTGATTTCACCAACATTAGCCATTATACACGACAGAAACATGAATATGACAGTTTAAATACTTGAAAACAGCATTTTCTATGTTTTTGCAAGCTGAGAACAGTTATTTTATCTTGATTTTGCAAACATAAGCCATTAAGCACGACATATACATGAATATGACAGTTTGAATTCTTGAAAACGGTGGTTTGTATGCTTTTAAATGCTTAAAACAGCAGTTTTATCTTGATTTCACCAACATTAGCCATTATACACGACAGAAACATGAATATGACAGTTTAAATACTTGAAAACAGCATTTTCTATGTTTTTGCAAGCTGAGAACAGTTATTTTATCTTGATTTTGCAAACATAAGCCATTACGCACAACATATACATGAATATGACAGTTTGAATTCTTGAAAACGGTGGTTTGTATGCTTTTAAATGCTTAAAACAGCAGTTTTATCTTGATTTCACCAACATTAGCCATTATACACGACAGAAACATGAATATGACAGTTTAAATACTTGAAAACAGCATTTTCTATGTTTTTGCAAGCTGAGAACAGTTATTTTATCTTGATTTTGCAAACATAAGCCATTACGCACGACATATACATGAATATGACAGTTTGAATTCTTGAAAACGGTGGTTTGTATGCTTTTAAATGCTTAAAACAGCAGTTTTATCTTGATTTCACCAACATTAGCCATTATACACGACAGAAACATGAATATGACAGTTTAAATACTTGAAAACAGCATTTTCTATGTTTTTGCAAGCTGAGAACAGTTATTTTATCTTGATTTTGCAAACATAAGCCATTACGCACGACATATACATGAATATGACAGTTTGAATTCTTGAAAACGGTGGTTTGTATGCTTTTAAATGCTTAAAACAGCAGTTTTGTCTTGATTTCACCAACATTAGCCATTATACACGACAGAAACATGAATATGACAGTTTAAATACTTGAAAACAGCATTTTCTATGTTTTTGCAAGCTGCAAACAGTTATTTTATCTTGATTTTGCAAACATAAGCCATTACGCACGACATATACATGAATATGACAGTTTGAATTCTTGAAAACAGTGGTGTGTATGCTTTTAAATGCTTAAAACAGCAGTTTTATCTTGATTTCACTAACATTAGCCATTATACACGACAGAAACATGAATATGACAGTTTAAATACTTGAAAACAGCATTTTGTATGTTTTTGCAAGCTGAGAACAGCTATTTTAACTTGATTTTGCAAACATACAGTGGCGTCGGAACAGAATATTTCGTGGGTGGGCGAACACCCCCCCCCCCTTCCACCCTTTTGTCCCTATTCTTTTTTACAAATTTCCGAACAAGTTATAGAATCAAATCTTGTACAATCATATACCATCAAAATTTAAATTATGTAGGACAAGTAGGGCATAGTTAAAACTTACATATGAACAAGTAATCTGTATTATTAAAGAATAGATTATCATTTATTTTTTCCGCCTATTGCTATATAAAATTGACTTTTGTCAAAGCAAAGTTGATGTTTCTGGGGAATTTTACTTTGTCGCTCGTCTCCAGTAGCAACAAACGGTAAAATTTTTGGCCTTCGTCTACCATAGCAACGTGCGGTAAATGTTTTTTCTTTTTTTTTTTTTAATAATTACGAAGCGTGAAGCACGAAGTATAAAAAAGAACTACAACAGTCTGTATAATCATTCTTTGGAAAAATATTGTGTATAATTAGAGCGCAAAGTATTTATGTCACTCTAAAACAATTTCAATATTCGTGTTCGAATGACAAAACATAACTTTGCGCTTTAAATATACAAATAGACGTTGCCAAAGACACGTTTTCGACTATGATACAAATTCCTCCACAATATCGTATAGATTGCTGATTTAACTTTGCATGTATTCGGACATACATTTTTAGTGTGTTTACATTCAGTGCATGACATTTCTCATGTATCATTGATACTTTAACTTTTACAAATTTTACTGTCTGGTTAGGTGGGTGGGCGATGCTCACCCGCCAAAATATCTGGGTGGGCAATCGCCCACCCTGCCCACACGGGTCCGACGCCACTGCAAACATAAGCCATTATACACGACATATACATGAATATGACAGTTTGAATACTTGAAAACGGTGGTTTGTATGCTTTTAAATGCTTAAAACAGCAGTTTTATCTTGATTTCACTAACATTAGCCATTATACACGACAGAAACATGAATATGACAGTTTAAATACTTGAAAACAGCATTTTGTATGTTTTTGCAAGCTGAGAACAGCTATTTTAACTTGATTTTGCAAACATAAGCCATTATACACGACATATACATGAATATGACAGTTTGAATTCTTGAAAACGGTGGATTGTATGCTTTTAAATGCTTAAAACAGCAGTTTTATCTTGATTTCACCAACATTAGCCATTATACACGACAGAAACATAAATATGACAGTTTAAATACTTGAAAACAGCATTTTCTATGTTTTTGCAAGCTGAGAACAGTTATTTTATCTTGATTTTGCAAACATAAGCCATTACGCACGACATATACATGAATATGACAGTTTGAATTCTTGAAAACGGTGGTTTGTATGCTTTTAAATGCTTAAAACAGCAGTTTTGTCTTGATTTCACCAACATTAGCCATTATACACGACAGAAACATGAATATGACAGTTTAAATACTTGAAAACAGCATTTTCTATGTTTTTGCAAGCTGCAAACAGTTATTTTATCTTGATTTTGCAAACATAAGCCATTACGCACGACATATACATGAATATGACAGTTTGAATTCTTGAAAACAGTGGTGTGTATGCTTTTAAATGCTTAAAACAGCAGTTTTATCTTGATTTCACTAACATTAGCCATTATACACGACAGAAACATGAATATGACAGTTTAAATACTTGAAAACAGCATTTTGTATGTTTTTGCAAGCTGAGAACAGCTATTTTAACTTGATTTTGCAAACATAAGCCATTATACACGACATATACATGAATATGACAGTTTGAATACTTGAAAACGGTGGTTTGTATGCTTTTAAATGCTTAAAACAGCAGTTTTATCTTGATTTCACTAACATTAGCCATTATACACGACAGAAACATGAATATGACAGTTTAAATACTTGAAAACAGCATTTTCTATGTTTTTGCAAGCTAAGAACAGTTATTTTATCTTGATTTTGCAAACATAAGCCATTATACACGACATATACATGAATATGACAGTTTGAATACTTGAAAACGGTGGTTTGTATGCTTTTAAATGCTTAAAACAGCAGTTTTATCTTGATTTCACTAACATTAGCCATTATACACGACAGAAACATGAATATGACAGTTTAAATACTTGAAAACAGCATTTTGTATGTTTTTGCAAGCTGAGAACAGCTATTTTAACTTGATTTTGCAAACATAAGCCATTATACACGACATATACATGAATATGACAGTTTGAATACTTGAAAACGGTGGTTTGTATGCTTTTAAATGCTTAAAACAGCAGTTTTATCTTGATTTCACTACCATTAGCCATTATACACGACAGAAACATGAATATGACAGTTTGAATTCTTGAAAACGGTGGTTTGTATGCTTTTAAATGCTTAAAACAGCAGTTTTATCTTGATTTCACTAACATTAGCCTTTATACATGACAGAAACATGAATATGACAGTTTGAATACTTGAAAACGGTGGTTTGTATGCTTTTAAATGCTTAAAACAGCAGTTTTATCTTGATTTCACCAACATTTGCCATTATACACGACAGAAACATAAATATGACTGTTTAAATACTTGAAAACAGCATTTTGTATGTTTTTGCAAACTAAGAACAGCTATTTTATCTTGATTTTGCAAACATAAGCTATTACACACGACATGTACATGAATGTGACAGTTTAAATACTTGAAAACGGTGTTTTGTATGCTCTTGAATGCTTAGAACAGAAGTTTTATCTTGATTTTACCAACATTAGCCATTATACACGACTGAAACATGAATATGACAGTTTAAATACTTGAAAATAGCATTGATTTTGCAAACATAAGCCATTACACACGACATATACATGAATATGGCTATTTAAATACTTGAAAACGGTGTTTTGTATGCTTTTGAATGCTTAAAACAGCAGTTTAACTTGATTTCACCAACAATAGCCCTTATACACGACAAAAACAAGAATATGACAGTTTAAATACTTGAAAATAGCATTGATTTTGCAAACATAAGCCATTACACACGACATATACATGAATATGACAGTTTAAATACTTAAAACGGTGTTTTGTATGCTTTTGAATGCTTAAAACAGCAGTTTTATCTTGATTTCACCAACATTTGCCATTATACAAAACAGAAACATGAATATGACTGTTTAAATACTTGAAAACAGCATTTTGTATGTTTTTGAAAACTAAGAACAGCTATTTTATCTTGATTTTGCAAACATAAGCCATTACACACGACATATACAAGAAAATGACAGTTTAAATACTTGAAAACGGTGTTTTGTATGCTCTTGAATGCTTAGATCAGAAGTTTTATCTTGATTTCACCAACATTAGCCATTATACACGACTGAAACATGAATAAGACAGTTTAAAAACTTGAAAACAGCATTTAGTATGTTTTTTCAAGCCGAGAACCGCCATTTTATCTTGATTTTGCAAACATAAGCCATTACACACGACATATACATGAATATGGCAGTTTAAATACTTGAAAACGGTGTTTTGTATGCTTTTGAATGCTTAAAACAGCAGTTTTTCTTGATTTCACCAACATTAGCCGTTATACACGACAAAAACATGAATATGACAGTTTAAATACTTGAAAATAGCATTGATTTTGCAAACATAAGCCATTACACACGACATATACATGAACATGACAGTTTAAATACGTGAAAACGGTGTTTTGTATGCTTTAGAATGCTTAAAACAGCAGTTTTATCTTGATTTCACAAATATTACCCATTATAAATGAAAGAAACATGAATATGACAGTTTAAATACTTGAAAACAGCATTTTGTATGTTTTTTTCAAGCTAAAAACAGCTAATTTATCTGGATTTTGCAAACATAAGCCATTACACACGACAGAAACATGAATCTGACAGTTTAAATACTTGAAAACAGTATTTATTTTGCAAACATAAGCCATTACACACGACATATACATGAATATGACAGTTTAAATACTTAAAACGGTGTTTTGTATGCTTTTGAATGCTTAAAACAGCAGTTTTATCTTGATTTCACCAACATTTGCCATTATACACGACAGAAACATGAATATGTTTTATCTTGATTTCTCCAACATTAGCCATAATACACGACAGAAACATGAATATGACAGTTTAAATACTTGAAAACAGCATTTTGTATGTTTTTGCAAGCTAAGAACAGCTATTTTATCTTGATTTTGCAAACATAAGCCATTACACATGACATATACATGAATATGACAGTTTAAATACTTGAAAACAGTGGTTTGTATGCTTTTGAATGCTTAAAACAGCAGTTATATCTTGATTTCACCAACATTAGCCATTATACACGACAGAAACATGAATATGACAGTTTAAATACTTGAAAACAGCATTTTGTATGTTTTTGCAAGCTGAAAACAACTATTTTATCTTGATTTTGCAAACATAAGCCAGTACACACGACATATACAGTTTTAATACTTGAAAACGGTGTTTTGTATGTTTTTGAATGCTTAGAACAGCAGTTTTTTTCTTGATTTCACGAACATTAGCCATTATACACGACAGAACCATGAATGTGACAGTTTAAATACTTGAAAACAGCATTTTGTATGTTTTTGCAAGCAGAGAACAGTTATTTTATCTTGATTTTGCAAACATAAGCCATTACACACGACATATACATGAATATGACAGTTTAAATACTTGAAAACGGTGTTTTGTTTGCTATTGAATGCTTAAAACAGCAGTTTTATCTTGATTTCACCAACATTAGCCATTATACACGACAGAAACATGAATATGACTGTTTAAATACTTGAAAACAGCATTTTGTATGTTTTTGCAAGCTGAGAAAAGCTATTTTATCTTGATTTTGCAAACATAAGCCATTACACACGACATATACAAGAATATGACAGTTTAAATAATAGATAAACCATTTGTGAGTAATCTGTGATTTACTTATCTTTGTACTGTTTTAATACATATACATTAAATCAATATTTTGCCAACTTGACTTAACTGTGCGCGCGTACTTTAACATGCTTAATTAACAACTGTGCGTTCAATGACAAAATAAAAACGATTTTTAATTAAAACAACTGACTGGATACAGTGAATCTAAACATTTTGTTTAATTTTTATATGTTTTATTTAATGTATAACTATTTAGTAAATCACAATGGCTAGTTGCGCTAAATGCAAAATCAAGAAGAGTGATGATTTAGTTGGATGTGAGGGATCATGTGGAAGTTGGTTTCATACGTCATGCTTGAGAATCAACGATCAGGAATTTAAATTGCTTGAGAGATCACCGAACATATTCTATTTGTGTAATATTTGCAAATCAACGTGCGAAATCATTGATAAAGCCAAAAATTTGAGCATTAAATTTACTCTGGATGAAATAAATAAAAATATTGGTACAATTTAAACTAGTTATAATTCTGATTCTCCGAATAGTCTCTTTGCTAAACTAAAGTCGGAATTAAGCTCTATAATAAACAAAACTTTGATTGATATTAAGACCGAAATTAATAACACTCTGGAGTCTAAAATCAATGAGATTCTTAAAACTGTTCCTGTACGTCAACAATCCGAAACAGCACCATCATACTCTATGGTAGCTCAGAGATCTGAACCGCCCATCATCTTGAAGCCTAAAAACTCATCTCAGTCTTCATCTGCCACAAAATCGGAGGTTTTGAAATCCATCAATCCAATATCGTCAAACATCGCTATCTCTGCTGTTAAAAATAGTAGTAATGGAGCTCTATTAATTAGTTGCAAGAATTCAAATGAAACAAAAAGGTTTAAGGAATTAGCTACGAACAACTTAGGTGACAAATATGAAGTTAAACAACTCAAAGCATTAAATCCACGAATTAGAGTAGTGGGTATATCAGAAAACCTGCAAAATGATGTATTTCTGGAATATTTAACGACTCAAAATGAATCATGCTTTGAAGCAAATAATTATAAATGTGAAATACTTGATTATTCGTCTACTAAGAAAAATAAATCTGTCTATCAAGCACTTATTCAAACTGATATCAGTACCTACAATAAAATCATGAAATCTGGAAATCTGTGCGTAGGATATGACTTCTGCGCTGTGTATGACGCAATTGAGTTAAGGCGTTGTTATAACTGCTGCGGCTACAATCACTTCGCTAATCGTTGCACAAAAAAATCTCCTAGCTGTCCCAAATGTGCTGGAAATCATCAAGGAAAGGAATGTACATCAAATGAACTGAAGTGTATAAGTTGTATTCGACTTAAAGAATCGCACAAAGTTAATATTGACACTAACCATAATATATGGGATCCTGATTGTCATGTATTTAAAGACTCCTTAAAAAAATTTAAAAATAATATTCTAGGCATTCAATAGCAATTACCGTCCGGTAATCGCGTAACTCTGGAAACTAGCCTAACCTGCTATTATCAAAACGTTCAGGGCCTTAATATGAAACTCAACCAGCTATATTCAAGTGCATCATCTTTGAATTATGATATAATAGCATTCTCAGAAACATGGCTCAATAATAGTGTTCATAACTCTGAAATATGTGATGATTCTTATTTAATCTATCGTTCTGATCGTGACTTTGATTCCTGCAACGTATCTCGTGGTGGTGGTGTTCTGTTACTGGTCAACAAGAACATCTCATCTTTTAGTGTGGATATTAGTGATTACTCTGGCTTACTTCCGAACAATATCGACGTAATTTGTTCTAAAATACTATTTAAAAATAAATGTTTGTATGTCTTCGTCATCTATGTTCCACCTGCAACTAATGCTACAAATTATAATGCTCTTTTTGACTTTTTTGATAGTCTACCATTTTTGTATGAACATAATTTTGTTATCATTGGTGACTTTAATATTCCAAATCTAAAAAATAATCTCAACTGTCCTAAAGTTAATATGTTATCAAACTTTCTTGAATTTTTCGATGCTAAACAACTAAATACAGTACTAAACAGTAATAATAAACTTTTGGATTTACTATTATCTAATATCCACTGTAGTGTAAGTCAGTCTGCTAATTTAATATTTGATGTTGAGTATCAGCATCATCCTGCTCTTAAATTCATAATTAAAACCTCTGAAAAGATAATTCGGAAAAATGTAAACAATATTAATTCACATTGTTATGATTTTAAAAAAGCAAATTTTATTAAATTATATGAGCTGATTGATCAATTTAATTGGAATACACTCGAATCTTTTACAGATGTCAATTTAGCATGTGCCTTTTTTTATCAAACTATTTATTCTTTCTTTGATCAGTGTGTTCCTCTTAAACGGGCCAATAGAATGCATTATCCGCCATGGTATAATCATAGCATAAGATCTGATATTAAGAAAAAAGAACACTATAGAAAGCTTAGCAACAAGTTTAAACATAATGTACATTATTTGAGTCACTATAAGAGGTTGAGAGCTAAAATTAAATGCGATATTAAACAATCCTATGCACAATATGTTTCATCTTGTGAAGCTTCCATAAAAAATGAACCCAATAAATTTTGGCAGTTTGTAAACAACAAAAGAAAATCATCAACATATCCTAACGTTATGACACTAGCGAGCACTGAATTAACTAACCCGTCTGATATAGCTGACTCCTTTGCTTCATTCTTCCAGTCAGTCTACTGCCCACATTCCAACAATCATTTTCCTAATGTGAAAGCTACTTCAGAAATCTTGGTATCCATTAAGCAAATAACAATAAACGATATTGAGCTCTCTATCCGCAAACTTAAGCCAAATCTCTCCTGTGGACCAGATCAAGTTCCCAGCTTGTTAATCAAAGATTGCGCTTTTCCTCTTTCAAAAGCTTTATTCTTCATCTTTAACCTTGCTATTGGAACAAATACTTTTCCAACTATCTGGAAACTGACAAGAATAACTCCAATTCATAAGTCTAGTGATATTGCTAAAATTGAAAACTATCGTCCGATAGCTATGTTATCAAATTTCAGCAAGGTATTTGAAAAGATTATTTACTCTTCTATTTATTGCAACATAAAAAATCAAATTTCATTCTGCCAGCATGGCTTCGTGGAAAAACGCTCAACTGTCAGTAATTTAATGTACTTTACTCATACAATATCGTCAGTTCTTGACAGAAAGGGTCAAGTCGACTGTATCTACACAGATTTTGCAAAAGCATTTGATCGAATTGATCACCATACCTTGCTTCACAAGCTTTCATCTTTTTCTCTTTCTAGTTCTCTTATTTCTCTTTTATCAACCTATCTTAATGTTAGGAAGCTCTATGTTCAATTGTTGGGTCACCAATCACCTACTTTCAATGCAACTTCCGGTGTACCGCAAGGTTCAAACCTCGGCCCCCTTTTATTTCTTATGTTTATAAATGATATAACTGAAGTAATTAATTGCGACAAATTACTGTTTGCCGACGATCTTAAAATCTTCTATCCAATCAATTGTGTAACTGATTGTCAAATGCTCCAAACTGATCTCAATAATATCTCTCAGTGGTGCACGACTAATAATTTATTTTTGAATATTGAGAAATGTAAGGCAATGACTTATACTAGAAAAATCTTACCAGTTAGTTTCAACTATTTTCTTGATAATAAAATCTTATCTCGTTGTCAAACTACCATTGATCTTGGAGTAATTTTTGATCAAAAGCTCACATTTGTAGATCACATAAATAGTATTTATAAAAACTCTAGTAGGATGCTTGGTTTTATTATACGCAATACACGTCAGTTCACCAACATTTCTGCAATACTGACATTATACTATTCGTTTTTTCGTTCCAAATTAGAGTACTGTGCTTCAATTTGGAACCCTTTTTATGAGATTCATCAGAATCGCTTGGAAAGCATTCAAAAAAAGTTTCTCAAATACATTTATTGGAAGATAAATAATTATTATCCATGTAGAACTGTATCCTATGAATCGTTGTTACACTCCTTTAATTTAGTTAGCTTGTTTGAACGTAGAGAAGTCAATACTGTACACTATCTTTCCAAATTAATTCATGGATCGGTTGATGATCCTAGATGCCTTAGTTTGCTGAACTTTCATTCACCATTAATTTCAACCCGACATCCTTCCACATTCTATCTACCTACAGCAAATACATCCTTATTTTACTTATCTCCCATTATTCGGATGTGCCTAACTTACCAGTTGAAATTTAGTCATGTTGATGTTTTTCAATATAATTCTAGTCAATTTTTTGCTCGTATCTCTTAATGTTATTTGTTAATATTTATTATTTTTAAAGTGTTTATCTTTTGTAATTATGTTTTGTAATTGTTCCTGTCCTGTTATTAGGCTACGGTCTGTTGGACAGTGTAATCTAAATAAATAAATAAATAAATAAATAAATAAATAAATATGACAGTTTAAATACTTGAAAACGGTGTTTTGTATGCTTTTGTGTGCTTAAAACAGCAGTTTGTTCTTGATTTCACCAACATTAGCCATAATACAGGACATAAACATGAATATGACAGTTTAAATACATGAAAACAGCATTTTGTATGTTTTTGCAAGCTGAGAATAGCTATTTTATCTTTATTTTGCAAACAAAAGTCATTACACACGACATATACATGAATAGGACAGTTTAAATACTTGAAACCTTTGTTTTGTATTCTTTTGAATGCTTAAAACAGCAGTTTTATCTTGATTTCACCAACATTAGCCATTATACAGGACATAAACATGAATATGACAGTTTAAATACTAGAAAACAGAATTTTGTATGTTTTTGCAAACTGAGAACAGCTATTTTATCTTGATTTTGCAAACATAAGCCATTACACACGACATATACATGAATATGACAGTTTAAATACTTGAAAACGGTGTTTTGTATGCTTTTAAATGCTTAAAACAGCAGTTTTATCTTGCTTTCACCAACATTAGCTATTATACACGACAGAAACATGAATATGACAGTTTAAATACTTGAAAACAGCATTTTGTATGTTTTTGCAAGCTGAGAACAGCTATTTTATCTTGATTTTGCAAACATAAGCCATTACACACGACATATACATGAATATGACAGTTTAAATAATTGAAAACGGTGATTTGTATGCTTTTGAATGCTTACAACAGTAGTTTTATCTTGATTTCACCAACATTAGCCATTATACACGACAGAAACATGAATATGACAGTTTAAATACATAAAAACAGCTTTTTGTATGTTTTTGCAAGCTGAGAACAGCTATTTTATCTTGATTTTGCAAACAAAAACCATTACACACGACATATAGATGAATATGACAGTTTTAATACTTGAAAACGGTGTTTTGTATGCTTTTGAATGCTTAAAACAGTAGTTTTATCTTGATTTCACAAACATTAGCCATTATACATGACAGAAACATGAATATGACAGTTTAAATACTTGAAAACAGCATTTTGTATGTTTTTGCAAACTAAGAACAGCTATTTTATTTTGATTTTGCAAACATAAGCCATTACACACGACATGTACATGAAAGGGACAGTTTAAATACTTGAAAACGGTGTTTTGTATGCTCTTGAATGCTTAGAACAGAAGTTTTATCTTGATTTCACCAACATTAGCCATTATACACGACAGAAACATGAATATGACAGTTTAAATACTTAAAAACAGCATTTTGTATGTTTTGCAAGCTGAGAACAGCTATTTTATCTTGAATTTGCAAACATAAGCCATTACACAAGACATATACATGAATATAACAGTTTAAATACTTGAAAACGGTGTTTTGTATGCTTTTGAATGCTTAAAACAGCAGTTTTATCTTGATTTTACCAACATTAGCCATTATGCACGACAGAAACATAAATCTGACAGTTTAAATACTTGAAAATAGCATTTTGTATGTTTTTGCAAGCTGAGAACAGCTATTTTATCTTGATTTTGCAAACATAAGCCATTACAGACGACATATACAAGAATATGAAAGTTTAAATACTTGAAAACAGCATTTTGTACGTTTTTGCAAGCTGAGAACTGCTATTTTATCTTGATTTTGCAAACATAAACCATTACACACGACATATACATGAATATGACAGTTGAAATACTTGAAAACGGTGTTTTGTATGCTTTTGAATGCTTAAAACAGCAGTTTTATCTTGATTTTACCAACATTAGCCATTATGCACGACAGAAACATGAATATGACAGTTTAAATACTTGAAAATAGCATTTTGTATGTTTTTGCAAGCTGAGAACAGCTATTTTATCTAGATTTTGCAAACATAAGCCATTACAGACGACATATACAAGAATATGAAAGTTTAAATAATTGAAAACAGAATTTTGTATGTTTTTGCAAGCTGAGAACAGCTATTTTATCTTGATTTTGCAAACATAAGCCTTTACACACGACATATACATGTATATGACAGTTTAAATACTTGAAAACAGCATTTTGTATGTTTTTACAAGCTGAAAACAGCTATTTTATCTTGATTTTGCGAACATAAGTCAGTACACACGACATATACATGAATATGACAGTTTAAATACTTGAAAACGGTGTTTTGTATGCTTTTGAATGCTTAAAACAGCAGTTTTATCTTGATTTCACAAACATTAGCCATTATACACGACAGAAACATGAATATGACAGTATAAATACTTGAAAACAGCATTTTGTATGTTTTTGCAAGCTGAGAACAGCTATTTTATCTTGATTTTGCAAACATAAGCCATTACACACAACATATACATGAATATGACAGTTTAAATACTTGAAAACGGTGTATTGTATGCTTTTGAATGCTTAAAACAGCAGTTTTATCTTGATTTCACCAACATTAGCCATTATACACGACAGAAACATGAATATAACTGTTTAAATACTTGAAAACAGCATTTTGTATGATTTTGCAAGCTAAAAACAGTTATTTTATCTTGATTTTGCAAACATAAGCCATTACACGCAACATATACCTGATGACCTCTTATTTTTAAGTTTATTTAAAATAATGTGCACCAGATCTGATTCACAAGCAGGGTTTAGGAAAATATTACTTGAAATATACTTTAAATTTGACTTATCCTTATTATCATATATCGGTATTTTCTTATATATGTTTAAAGGGGCATCGTTAAAATGAATATTAAAAATATTAGCGACTTCACTTGGGTCAGAAATTTTTTCATTATTATGACATAACTGCAAGTTATTATTGACATCGATTTTTTTATTCTTTTTAATAACATTCCAAGCAGACTTAACCATATTATCAGATTCAATGATTTTACTTTGATAAAAACGTCTTTTCGTTTCCGACACCAGGTATATATGCTCTCTTTTAGCTTTATTATATAATGGCAAAAATTCAGGATAACTCTGTTTTAAATTAAAAATAGATTTCAAATTAGCACTTGAATTTTTAATATTCGAATTAACCCAGCATTTTTTGTTGTAATTTAAAGGACGTATTTTCCGCAAAGGATAGATTTTATTAAAATAATAAAGAAAAGTATTCAAGAAACAATTAAAAGCCTCTTCCGTGTCTGTTTTCGCATAGACTTCATACCAGGATTCGTTACTTAATTCCTCACAAAACACTTTAATATTTGGCTCATTAAAAATTCTTTTAACAGTGGTAGTTTGATTAGGCCTAGAAATAACAACATTAGTGTTAAATAGTATTATGTTGTGATCAGAAATAATATCATTCTTAACAGCAACCGCACCATTTTCAATATTTGTAAACAGATGGTCCAAAATATTATGTCCTCTTGTTGGAACATCAACTTTATTGAACATATTATATGTTGTAAGAATATCTGAAAAAGATTTATATTCATTATAATCTCGTTTTGGGTCTAAGTTTAAATCACCACAGATTATTACTTGGTAATTTAATCTGAAAAGTTTTTCTAAAACTAGAACAATGTTCTCACATAATACTTTGGAATCTGCAGAAGGTGGCCTATAGACATTTAAAATTAAAATAGGCTGGCAGAAATCAGGTTCCCATAAAACAGCACAAGCCTCAAATTGTTTTTCTTTACAAAAACTAGTGATATCTATAGATTTAACTTGCTTAGATATGCTGCTATGGCACCAGATTCCCACTCCTCCTCCTTTATGATGTGACCTACAAAAGTTTGACATATAAATAAAATTATCAAAAAGATTAAAATTGACATTATGTATATTACGCCATGTCTCACTTAGACATAAAAATTTTAAACTCTTATATTTTTTAATATATTCAGTAGTTATAAGATTTGCTTTATTTAGAGTTATCGATCCACAGTTTAAAACTAAAAAATCATATACCTCACTGACACTGACACAAGTATCATTCACAGCCGGAGGTGTGTTAAATACTATGCTATTGACTTGCGAGGGCTCTTTAAATGAAAAAACCTGTTAATATGGCATCCACTAGGCCAAAGAGATGAATCCATAGCCTTTGCACGGTTCTCAACACTAACTGTGACCTTAAACGAAGAATAGTATTTCGGATATTTTGATAGAAGCTTTTCGCATGTCACTTCTGGGAAATGTGGAGTTAAATAATTTAGTAACTCTTCCTCTGTTGTCTTGGGATGTAGCTTATAGACGTGTAGATGAACTGGTTGTGTTTCAGCTGCTTTTATTGAAGTAAAACTGTTATCAGTTTGACTACCTATTATTGTAGAAAAAGAGCGACGCTTATGTTTTTGTTTATTGTTGTATGACAGTTTAAATACTTGAAAACAGCATTTTGTATGTTTTTGCTAGCTGAGAACAGCTATTTTATCTTGATTTTGCAAACATAAGCCATTACACACGACATATACATGAATATAACAGTTTAAATACTTGAAAACGGTGTTTTGTATGCTTTTAAATGCTTTAAACAGCAGCTTTATCTGGATTTTACCAACATTAGCCATTATACATGACAGAAACATGAATATGAAAGTTTAAATAGTTGAAAACAGCATTTTGTATGTTTTTGCAAGCTAAAAACAGCTATTTTATCTTGATTTTGCAAACATAAGCCATTACACGCGACATATACATGAATATGACAGTTTAAATACTTGAAAACGGTGTTTTGTATGCTTTTGAATGCTTAAAACGGCAGTTTTATCTTGATTTTACCAACATTAGCAATTATACACGAAAGAAACATGAATATGACAATTTAAATACTTGAAAACAGCATTTTGTATGTTTTTGCAAGCTGAGAACAGCTATTTTTTCTTGATTTTGCAAACATAAGCCATTACACACGACATATACATAAATATGACAGTTTAAATACTTGAAAACGGTGTTTTGTATGCTTTTGAATGCTTAAAACGGTAGTTTTATCTTGATTTCACCAACATTAGCCACTATACACGAAAAAAACATGAATATGACAGTTTAAATACTTGAAAACAGCATTTTGTATGTTTTTGCAAGCTGATAACAGCTATTTTATCTTGATTTTGCAAACATAAGCCATTACACACGACATATACATGAATATGACAGTTTAAATACTAGAAAACGGTGGTTTGTATGCTTTTGAATGCTTAAAACAGCAGTTTTATCTTGATTTCACCAACATAAGTCATTATACACGACCGAAACTTGAATATGACAGTTTAAATACTTGAAAACAGCATTTTGTATGTTTTTGCAAGCTGAAAACAGCTATTTTATCTTCATTTTGCAAACATAAGCCAGTACACACGACATATACAGTTTAAATACTTGAACACGGTGTTTTGTATGCTTTTGAATGCTTAGAACAGCAGTTTTTTTCTTGATTTCACCAACATTAGCCATTATACACGACAGAACCATAAATATGACAGTTTAAATACTTGAAAACAGCATTTTGTATGTTTTTGCAAGCTGAGAACAGCTATTTTATCTTGATTTTGCAAACATTAGCCATTACACACGACATATACATGAATATAACAGTTTAAATACTTAAAAACGGTGTTTTGTATGCTTTTGAATGCTTTAAACAGCAGTTTTATCTGGATTTCACCAACTTTAGCCATTATACACGACAGAAACATGAATATGACAGTTTAAATACTTGAAAACAGCATTTTGTATGTTTTTGCAAGCTTAAAACAGCTATTTTATCTTGATTTTGCAAACATAAGCCATTACACGCGACATATACATGAATATGACAGTTTAAATACTTTAAAACGGTGTTTTGTATGCTTTTGAATGCTTAAAACAGAAGTTTTATCTTGATTTCACAAACATTAGCCATTATACACAACAGAAACATGAATATGACAGTTTAAATACTTGAAAACAGCATTTTGTATGTTTTTGCAAGCTGAGTACAGCTATTTTATCTTGATTTTGCAAACATAAGCCATTACACACGACATATACATGAATATGACAGTTTAAATACTTGAAAACAGCATTTTGTATATTTTTGCAAGCTTAAAACAGCTATTTTATCTTGTTTTTGCAAACATAAGGCAGTACACACGACATATACATGAATATGACAGTTTAAATACTTGAAAACGGTGTTTTGTATGCTTTTGAATGCTTAGAACAGCATTTTTTTTCTTGATTTCACCAACATTAGCCATTATACCCGACAGAAACATGAATATGACAGTTTAAATACTTGAAAACAGCATTTTGTATGTTTTTTCAAGCTGAGAACAGCTATTTTTTCTTGATTTTGCAAACATAAGCCATTACACACGACATATACATGAATATAACTGTTTATATACTTAAAAACGGTGTATTGTATGCTTTTGAATGCTTAAAACACAGTTTTATCTTGATTTCACCAACATTAGCCATTATACACGACAGAACCATAAATATGACAGTTAAAATACTTGAAAACAGCATTTTGTATGTTTTTGCAAGCTAAAAACAGCTATTTTATCTTGATTTTGCAAACATAAGCCAATACACACGACATATACATAAATATGACAGTTTAAATACTTGAAAACGGTGTTTTGTATGCTTTTGAATGCTTAAAACAGCAGTTTTATCTTGATTTCTCCAACATTAGCCATTATACACGACAGAAACATGAATATGACAGTTTAAATACTTGAAAACAGCATTTTGTATGTTTTGCAAGCTGAGAATAGCTATTTTATCTTGAATTTGCAAACATAAGCCATTACACACGACATATACATGAATATGACTGTTTAAATACTTGAAAACGGTGTATTGTATGCTTTTGAATGCTTAAAACAGCAGTTTTATCTTGATTTCACCAACATTAGCCATTATACACGACAGAAACATGAATATGACAGTTTAAAAACTTGAAAACAGCATTTTGTATGTTTTTGCAAGCTGAGAACAGCTATTTTATCTTGATTTTGCAAACATAAACCATTACACACGACATATACATGAATATAACAGTTTAAATACTTGAAAACGGTGTTTTGTATGCTTTTAAAAGCTTTAAACAGCAGTTTTTTTTCTTGATTTCACCAACATTAGCCATTATTCACGACAGAAACATGAATATGACAGTTTAAATACTTGAAAACAGCATTTTGCATGTTTTGCAAGCTGAGAACAGCTATTTTTTCTTGATTTGGCAAACATAAGCAATTACACACGACATATACATGAATATGACAGTTTAAATACTTGAAAACGGTGTTTTGTATGCTTTTGAATGCTTAAAACTGTAGTTTTATCTTGATTTCACCAACATTAGCCATTATACACGAAAGAAACATGAATATGACAGTTTAAATACTTGAAAACAGCATTTTGTACGTTTTTGCAAGCTGAGAACAGCTATTTTATCTTGATTTTGCAAACATAAGCCATTACACACGACATATACATAAATATGACAGTTTAAATACTTGAAAACAGCATTTTGTACGTTTTTGCAAGCTGAGAACAGCTATTTTATCTTGATTTTGCAAACATAAGCCATTACACACGACATATACATGAATATGACAGTTTAAATACTAGAAAACGGTGGTTTGTATGCTTTTGAATGCTTAAAACAGCAGTTTTATTTTGATTTCACCAACATTAGCCATTATACATGACAGAAACTTGAATATGACAGTTTAAATACTTGAAAACAGCATTTTGTATGTTTGTGCAAGCTGAGAACAGCTATTTTATCTTGATTTTGCAAACATAAGCCATTACACGCGACATATACATGAATATGACAGTTTAAATACTTAAAAACGGTGTTTTGTATGCTTTTGAATGCTTAAAACAGCAGTTTTATCTTGATTTCACAAACATTAGCCATTATACACGACAGAAACATGAATATGACAGTTTAAATACTTAAAATCAGAATTTTGTATGTTTTTGCAAGCTGAGAACAGCTATTTTATCTTGATTTTACAAACATAAGCCTTTACACGCGACATATACATGTATATGACAATTTAAGTACTTGAAAACAGCATTTTGTATGTTTTTGCAAGCTGAAAACAGCTATCTTACCTTGATTTTGCGAACATAAGCCAGTACACACGACATATACCTGAATATGACAGTTTAAATACTTGAAAACGGTGGTTTGTATGCTTTTAAATGCTTAAAACGGCAGTTTTATCTTGATTTTACCAACATTAGCAATTATACACGAAAGAAACATGAATATGACAATTTAAATACTTGAAAACAGCATTTTGTATGTTTTTGCAAGCTGAGAACAGCTATTTTATCTTGATTTTGCAAACATAAGCCATTACACGCGACATATACATGAATATGACAGTTTAAATACTTGAAAACGGTGTTTTGTATGCTTTTGAATGCTTAAAACGGCAGTTTTATCTTGATTTCACCAACATTAGCCATTATACACGACAGAAACATGAATATGACAGTTTAAATACTTGAAAACAGCATTTTGTATGTTTTTGCAAGCTGAGAACAGCTATTTTTTCTTGATTTTGCAAACATAAGCCATTACACACGACATATACATGAATATGACAGTTTAAATACTTGAAAACGGTGTTTTGTATGCTTTTGAATGCTTAAAACGGTAGTTTTATCTTGATTTCACCAACATTAGCCACTATACACGAAAAAAACATGAATATGACAGTTTAAATACTTGAAAACAGCATTTTGTATGTTTTTGCAAGCTGATAACAGCTATTTTATCTTGATTTTGCAAGCATAAGCCATTACACATGACATATACATGAATATGACAGTTTAAATACTAGAAAACGGTGGTTTGTATGCTTTTGAATGCTTAAAACAGCAGTTTTATCTTAATTTCACCAACATTAGTCATTATACACGGCCGAAACTTGAATATGACAGTTTAAATACTTGAAAACAGCATTTTGTATGTTTTTGCAAGCTGAAAACAGCTATTTTATCTTCATTTTGCAAACATAAGCCAGTACACACGACATATACAGTTTAAATACTTGAAAACGGTGTTTTGTATGCTTTTGAATGCTTAGAACAGCAGTTTTTTTCTTGATTTCACCAACATTAGCCATTATACACGACAGAACCATGAATATGACAGTTTAAATACTTGAAAACAGCATTTTGTATGTTTTTGCAAGCTGAGAACAGCTATTTTATCTTGATTTTGCAAACATTAGCCATTACACACGACATATACATGAATATAACAATTTAAATACTTAAAAACGGTGTTTTGTATGCTTTTGAATGCTTTAAACAGCAGTTTTATCTGGATTTTACCAACTTTAGCCATTATACACGACAGAAACATGAATATGACAGTTTAAATACTTGAAAACAGCATTTTGTATGTTTTTGCAAGCTAAAAACAGCTATTTTATCTAGATTTTGCAAACATAAGCCATTACACGCGACATATACATGAATATGACAGTTTAAATACTTGAAAACAGCATTTTGTATATTTTTGCAAGCTGAAAACAGCTATTTTATCTTGATTTTGCAAACATAAGGCAGTACACACGACATATACATGAATATGACAGTTTAAATACTTGAAAACGGTGTTTTTTATGCTTTTGAATGCTTAGAACAGCATTTTTTTTCTTGATTTCACCAACATTAGCCATTATACCCGACAGAAACATGAATATGACAGTTTAAATACTTGAAAACAGCATTTTGTATGTTTTTTCAAGCTGAGAACAGCTATTTTTTCTTGATTTTGCAAACATAAGCCAATACACACGACATATACATGAATATGACAGTTTAAATACTTGAAAACGGTGCTTTGTATGCTTTTGAATGCTTAAAACAGCAGTTTTATCTTGATTTCACCAACATTAGCCATTATACACGACAGAAACATGAATATGACAGTTTAAATACTTGAAAACAGCATTTTGTACGTTTTGCAAGCTGAGAACAGCTATTTTATCTTGAATTTGCAAACATAAGCCATTACACACGACATATACATGAATATGACTGTTTAAATACTTGAAAACGGTGTATTGTATGCTTTTGAATGCTTAAAACAGCAGTTTTATCTTGATTTCACCAACATTAGCCATTATACACGACAGAAACATGAATATGACAGTTTAAAAACTTGAAAACAGCATTTTGTATGTTTTTGCAAGCTGAGAACTGCTATTTTATCTTGATTTTGCAAACATAAACCATTACACACGACATATACATGAATATAACAGTTTAAATACTTGAAAACGGTGTTTTGTATGCTTTTAAATGCTTTAAACAGCAATTTTTTTTCTTGATTTCACCAACATTAGCCATTATTCACGACAGAAACATGAATATGACAGTTTAAATACTTGAAAACAGCATTTTGCATGTTTTGCAAGCTGAGAACAGCTATTTTTTCTTGATTTGGCAAACATAAGCCATTACACACGACATATACATGAATATGACAGTTTAAATACTTAAAAACGGTGTTTTGTATGCTTTTGAATGCTTAAAACAGCAGTTTTATCTTGATTTCACAAACATTAGCCATTATACACGACAGAAACATGAATATGACAGTTTAAATAATTAAAATCATAATTTTGTATGTTTTTGCAAGCTGAGAACAGCTATTTTATCTTGATTTTACAAACATAAGCCTTTACACGCGACATATACATGTATATGACAATTTAAGTACTTGAAAACAACATTTTGTATGTTTTTGCAAGCTGAAAACAGCTATCTTATCTTGATTTTGCGAACATAAGCCAGTACACACGACATATACATGAATATGACAGTTTAAATACTTGAAAACGGTGTTTTGTATGCTTTTGAATGTTTAGAACAGCAGTTTTTTCTTGATTTCCCCAACATTAGTCATTATACACGACAGAAACATGAATATGATTGTTTAAGTACTTGAAAACAGCATTTTGTATGTTTTTGCAAGAAGAGAACAGCTATTTTATCTTGATTTTGCAAATATAAGCCATAACACACGACATATACAAGCATATTACAGTTTAAATACTTGAAAACGGTGTTTTGTATGCTTTTGAATGCTTAAAACGGCAGTTTTATCTCGATTTCAGCTACATTAGCCATTATACACGATAGAAACATGAATATGACTGTTTAAATACTTGAAAACAGCATTTTGTATGTTTTTGCAAGCTGAGAACATCTATTTTATCTTGATTTTGCAAACATAAGCCATTACACACGACATATACATGAATATGACAGTTTAAATACTTGAAAACTGTGTTTTGTATACTTTTTAATGCTTAAAACAGCAGTTTTATCTTGATTTCACCAACATTAGCCATTATACACGACAGAAACATGAATATGACAGTTTAAATACTTGAAAACAGCATTTTGTATGTTTTTGCAAGCTGAGAACAGCTATTTTATCTTGATTTTGCAAACATAAGCCATTACACACGACATATACATAAATATGACAGTTTAAATAATTGAAAACGGAGTTTTGTATGCTTTTGAATGCTTAAAACAGCAGTTTTATCTTGATTTCACCAACATTAGCCATTATACACGACAGAAACATGAATATGACAGTTTAAATACTTGAAAAAAGCATTTTGTACGTTTTGCAAGCTGAGAACAGCTATTTTATCTTGAATTTGCAAACATAAGCCATTACACACGACATATACATGAATATGACTGTTTAAATACTTGAAAACGGTGTATTGTATGCTTTTGAATGCTTAAAACAGCAGTTTTATCTTGATTTCACCAACATTAGCCATTATACACGACAGAAACATGAATATGACAGTTTAAAAACTTGAAAACAGCATTTTGTATGTTTTTGCAAGCTGAGAACAGCTATTTTATCTTGATTTTGCAAACATAAACCATTACACACGACATATACATGAATATAACAGTTTAAATACTTGAAATCGGTGTTTTGTATGCTTTTAAATGCTTTAAACAGCAATTTTTTTTCTTGATTTCACCAACATTAGCCATTATTCACGACAGAAACATGAATATGACAGTTTAAATACTTGAAAACAGCATTTTGCATGTTTTGCAAGCTGAGAACAGCTATTTTTTCTTGATTTGGCAAACATAAGCCATTACACACGACATATACATGAATATGACAGTTTAAATACTTGAAAACGGTGTTTTGTATGCTTTTGAATGCTTAAAACTGTAGTTTTATCTTGATTTCACCAACATTAGCCATTATACACGAAAGAAACATGAATATGACAGTTTAAATACTTGAAAACAGCATTTTGTACGTTTTTGCAAGCTGAGAACAGCTGATTTATATTGATTTTGCAAACATAAGCCATTACACACGACATATACATGAATATGACAGTTAAAATACTAGAAAACGGTGGTTTGTATGCTTTTGAATGCTTAAAACAGCAGTTTTATCTTGATTTCACCAACATTAGCCATTATACATGACAGAAACTTGAATATGACAGTTTAAATACTTGAAAACAGCATTTTGTATGTTTTTGCCAGCTGAGAACAGCTATTTTATCTTGATTTTGCAAACATAAGCCATTACACGCGACATATACATGAATATGACAGTTTAAATACTTAAAAACGGTGTTTTGTATGCTTTTGAATGCTTAAAACAGCAGTTTTATCTTGATTTCACAAACATTAGCCATTATACACGACAGAAACATGAATATGACAGTTTAAATAATTAAAATCAGAATTTTGTATGTTTTTGCAAGCTGAGAACAGCTATTTTATCTTGATTTTACAAACATAAGCCTTTACACGCGACATATACATGTATATGACAATTTAAGTACTTGAAAACAACATTTTGTATGTTTTTGCAAGCTGAAAACAGCTATCTTATCTTGATTTTGCGAACATAAGCCAGTACACACGACATATACATGAATATGACAGTTTAAATACTTGAAAACGGTGTTTTGTATGCTTTTGAATGTTTAGAACAGCAGTTTTTTCTTGATTTCCCCAACATTAGTCATTATACACGACAGAAACATGAATATGACAGTTTAAGTACTTGAAAACAGCATTTTGTATGTTTTTGCAAGCAGAGAACAGCTATTTTATCTTGATTTTGCAAATATAAGCATAACACACGACATATACAAGCATATGACAGTTTAAATACTTGAAAACGGTGTTTTGTATGCTTTTGAATGCTTAAAACGGCAGTTTTATCTCGATTTCACCAACATTAGCCATTATTCACGACAGAAACATGAATATGACAGTTTAAATACTTGAAAACAGCATTTTGCATGTTTTGCAAGCTGAGAACAGCTATTTTTTCTTGATTTGGCAAACATAAGCCATTACACACGATATATACATGAATATGACAGTTTAAATACTTGAAAACGGTGTTTTGTATGCTTTTGAATGCTTAAAACTGTAGTTTTATCTTGATTTCACCAAAATTAGACATTATACACGAAAGAAACATGAATATGACAGTTTAAATACTTGAAAACAGCATTTTGTACGTTTTTGCAAGCTGAGAACAGCTGATTTATATTGATTTTGCAAACATGAGCCATTACACACGACATATACATGAATATGACAGTTAAAATACTAGAAAACGGTGGTTTGTATGCTTTTGAATGCTTAAAACAGCAGTTTTATCTTGATTTTACCAACATTAGCCATTATACATGACAGAAACTTGAATATGACAGTTTAAATACTTGAAAACAGCATTTTGTATGTTTTTGCCAGCTGAGAACAGCTATTTTATCTTGATTTTGCAAACATAAGCCATTACACGCGACATATACATGAATATGACAGTTTAAATACTTAAAAACGGTGTTTTGTATGCTTTTGAATGCTTAAAACAGCAGTTTTATCTTGATTTCACAAACATTAGCCATTATACACGACAGAAACATGAATATGACAGTTTAAATAATTAAAATCAGAATTTTGTATGTTTTTGCAAGCTGAGAACAGCTATTTTATCTTGATTTTACAAACATAAGCCTTTACACGCGACATATACATGTATATGACAATTTAAGTACTTGAAAACAACATTTTGTATGTTTTTGCAAGCTGAAAACAGCTATCTTATCTTGATTTTGCGAACATAAGCCAGTACACACGACATATACATGAATATGACAGTTTAAATACTTGAAAACGGTGTTTTGTATGCTTTTGAATGTTTAGAACAGCAGTTTTTTCTTGATTTCCCCAACATTAGTCATTATACACGACAGAAACATGAATATGACAGTTTAAGTACTTGAAAACAGCATTTTGTATGTTTTTGCAAGCAGAGAACAGCTATTTTATCTTGATTTTGCAAATATAAGCTATAACACACGACATATACAAGCATATGACAGTTTAAATACTTGAAAACGGTGTTTTGTATGCTTTTGAATGCTTAAAACGGCAGTTTTATCTCGATTTCACCAACATTAGCCATTATTCACGACAGAAACATGAATATGACAGTTTAAATACTTGAAAACAGCATTTTGCATGTTTTGCAAGCTGAGAACAGCTATTTTTTCTTGATTTGGCAAACATAAGCCATTACACACGATATATACATGAATATGACAGTTTAAATACTTGAAAACGGTGTTTTGTATGCTTTTGAATGCTTAAAACTGTAGTTTTATCTTGATTTCACCAAAATTAGCCATTATACACGAAAGAAACATGAATATGACAGTTTAAATACTTGAAAACAGCATTTTGTACGTTTTTGCAAGCTGAGAACAGCTGATTTATATTGATTTTGCAAACATGAGCCATTACACACGACATATACATGAATATGACAGTTAAAATACTAGAAAACGGTGGTTTGTATGCTTTTGAATGCTTAAAATAGCAGTTTTATCTTGATTTCACTAACATTAGCCATTATACATGACAGAAACTTGAATATGACAGTTTAAATACTTGAAAACAGCATTTTGTATGTTTTTGCCAGCTGAGAACAGCTATTTTATCTTGATTTTGCAAACATAAGCCATTACACGCGACATATACATGAATATGACAGTTTAAATACTTAAAAACGGTGTTTTGTATGCTTTTGAATGCTTAAAACAGCAGTTTTATCTTGATTTCACAAACATTAGCCATTATACACGACAGAAACATGAATATGACAGTTTAAATAATTAAAATCAGAATTTTGTATGTTTTTGCAAGCTGAGAACAGCTAATTTATCTTGATTTTACAAACATAAGCCTTTACACGCGACATATACATGTATATGACAATTTAAGTACTTGAAAACAATATTTTGTATGTTTTTGCAAGCTGAAAACAGCTATCTTATCTTGATTTTGCGAACATAAGCCAGTACACACGACATATACATGAATATGACAGTTTAAATACTTGAAAACGGTGTTTTGTATGCTTTTGAATGTTTAAAACAGCAGTTTTTTCTTGATTTCCCCAACATTAGTCATTATACACGACAGAAACATGAATATGACAGTTTAAGTACTTGAAAACAGCATTTTGTATGTTTTTGCAAGCAGAGAACAGCTATTTTATCTTGATTTTGCAAATATAAGCCATAACACACGACATATACAAGCATATGACAGTTTAAATACTTGAAAACGGTGTTTTGTATGCTTTTGAATGCTTAAAACGGCAGTTTTATCTCGATTTCAGCTACATTAGCCATTATACACGATAGAAACATGAATATGACTGTTTAAATACTTGAAAACAGCATTTTGTATGTTTTTGCAAGCTGAGAACATCTATTTTATCTTGATTTTGCAAACATAAGCCATTACACACGACATATACATGAATATGACAGTTTAAATACTTGAAAACTGTGTTTTGTATACTTTTTAATGCTTAAAACAGCAGTTTTATCTTGATTTCACCAACATTAGCCATTATACACGACAGAAACATGAATATGACTGTTCAAATACTTGAAAACAGCATTTTGTATGTTTATGCAAGCTAAAAACAGCTATTTTATCTTGATTTTGCAAACATAAGCCATTACACACGACATATACATAAATATGACAGTTTAAATAATTGAAAACGGTGTTTTGTATGCTTTTGAATGCTTAAAACAGCAGTTTTATCTTGATTTCACCAACATTAGCCATTATACACGACAAAAACATGAATATGACAGTTTAAATACTTGAAAACAGCATTTTGTATGTTTTTGCAAGCTGAGAACAGCTATTTTATCTTGATTTTGCAAACATAAGCCACTACACACGACATATACATGAATATAACAATTTAAATACTTGAAAACGGTGTATTGTATGCTTTTGAATGCTTAAAACAGCAGTTTTATCTTGATTTCACCAACATTAGCCATTATACACGACAGAAACATGAATATGACAGTTTAAATACTTGAAAACAGCATTTTGTATGTTTTTGCAAGCTGAGAACAGCTATTTTATCTTGATTTTGCAAACATAAGCCACTACACATGACATATACATGAATATAACAATTTAAATACTTGAAAACGGTGTATTGTATGCTTTTGAATGCTTAAAACAGCAGTTTTATCTTGATTTCACCAACTTTAGCCATTATACACGACAGAAACATGAATATGACTGTTTAAATACTTGAAAACAGCATTTTGTATGTTTATGCAAGCTAAAAACAGCTATTTTATCTTGATTTTGCAAACATAAGCCATTACACGCGACATATAGATGAATATGACAGTTTAAATACTTGAAAACGGTGTTTTGTATGCTTTTGAATGCTTAAAACAGCAGTTTTATCTTGATTTCACAAACATTAGCCATTATACACGACAGAAACATGAATATGACAGTTTAAATACTTAAAATCTGAATTTTGTATGTTTTTGCAAGCTGAGAACAGCTATTTTATCTTGATTTTACAAACATAAGCCTTTACACGCGACATATACATGTTTATGACAGTTTAAATACTTGAAAATGTTATTAAATATTTATATAAATATAGTTTTATTTAATAAATCTGACATACATCAAAAACCTTTTATATTTTTATAAACAACCAACAACTGTTTTTTTTTTCATAGCTTACATAATATTAATATATAACAATATCTGATTTGTTGTCAATCAAAATAAATTAATGTTAAAAATATTAATAACATCCAACAATTCCCCCTTTTAATTAATATTTTTCATAATTTCCGTCTGTTATTCCAATTGATGCCAAATGTTTATCCATGACTTGCTGCGTTACATCTTTCGTTAAAATGTCAGCTGGTTGTTCTTTAGTTTCAATGTATTCCAAAAGTATGTTTCCATTTTCATATTCCTCTCGCACAAAATGATATTTTCTATTATGTTTTGTTCTTGAATTTTGACTAGGATTACGTATCCAATCTATAACTGCCTTGCTGTCTGTATTGACAGTTATCTGCTTTATTAATTTAGTTTCGTTTAATTCTTCTATGAAATTCTGAATCCATTTTGCTTCGCAAGCTCCTTCGCAAACTGCTAGAAGTTCAGCTTCCATCGTCGATAGAGTAACCAATTTTTGCTTTCAGCTTCTCCAGTTAATTAAAATATCGCCCATTTTTGTCATAAATCCATGAAATGATTTGCTGTCTTTCGTTGTGCACCATCCAGAATCAGTATAAATTTTTATATCACAATTAGTCGAATTCATTCTTAAAGTTTTATTCTTGGTACCTTGTAAATATCTTAATAATCTTTTCACTGCACACCAATGTCCATATTTTGGATCTTTAGAAAATTGTGACAGTTTGCTAACAGAATATGCGATATCTGGCCTTGTTCCTATTGCCAAATATAATAGTTGTCCAATTACCTCTTGATATTTTGTTTGACTAAATGTTCTATTGTCCAAATCTTCTAAATTATTCCCTATCGTTCCTGGAGTTTTGACAGGTTTGCATTCATTCATTTCAAATTTTTTAAGAATTTTATTTAGATAATTCTTTTGAGATAAATATAATTCATTTTTCTCTTCTATTATTTCTATTCCCAAAAATTTTCTCTTTTCTGTGACTTCTTTTACTTGAATTTCATTGTTAATATTTTTCATGTATTCTTCAATTGTTTCATGACTGTCTGCCACTGTCAAAATGTCATCAACGTATACGCCAATATACATATATTTTTCCTTTTCTCTTCTCATGTAGACACATAAATCAGAATTTAATCTTCTAAATCCTGCGTTTATAAGAACTTCATTAATTTTTTTATTCCAACATCTTCCTGACTGAGGGAGTCCATAAATACTCTTCTGAAGTAAAAGAACTGTATTTTTATCTTCATTGTAGCCAGGTGGTTGTTCCATATATACTTGTTCTTTTAAATTTGCATTTAGATATGCAGATTTAACATCGTAGAATCTTCTGACGGACTTTTTAATGACTGACATTGCCAGTAATGCTTTTACAGATTCCCATTTTATTACTGGACTATAAGATTCATCATAATCTATTCCTATTTGTTGTCCTGCTCCAACCGCTACTAATCGAGCCTTGTAACTTTTAATATTATTAATTTGGTCGTATTTAATTTTGTAAACCCATCGACTTCTAATAACTCTTTTATTATTTGGCCTTTCAACCTTCTTCCATACTTTATATTGATTCATAGATTCCATTTCTTCATTCATTGCAATTATCCATTTATCCGAATTCTTTGAATTTACAGCTTCTTCAAATGATCTTGGTTCATTTGTTTTTTCTTCAGTGTGCTTTTTATTTCTTTCATACTCTTCCGATTTATTTTTTCGATATGTTTCTTGATTTACTTTTTCTAAAAATATTTCATCTTCATTATTATTTTGCTTACTGTTTTTTGTGAAATTACATTTTATTTCTGTTTTATTTTCTAATATTATTAAACCTGGAGTTGTTTCTTCAAATTTTACGTGAATTTTTTCATGAATTCTCTCTTCTTTAGGATCATAAATTCTGTATGCTTTTCTTTCTTGCGAATAACCAACAAAAATTTCTTCTTTTGCTTTTGGTTCTAATTTTAATCTTTTTGGATTTTCGTCTTTATAGTAGCATAGACATCCGTATATTTTTAAGTGTTTGACCGATGGTTTTATATCTTTTCCTCTCCAAAGTTCGTATGGTGTTTTAAATTCTCTACTTTTTGTGGGAGTTCTGTTATGCAGATAAACAGCAGTTGCCATTGCTTCTTCCCAGAATTGTAAAGGTAAATTACCATCTGCTAATAAACTTCTTGTTACATTTAATAGAGTTCTTATTGCTCTTTCAGCTACGCCGTTACTTCTTGGAGAATAATATGTCGTTTTTTCATGTTTTATTCCTTTTTCTTTTAAATAATTTTCCATGGTTGTGTTGACAAATTCTCCACCATTGTCGCTTCTTATAATTTTGAGTCTTCTTGTTTGTTCATTTTCTAGTCTTTCTATAATTTGTTTCAGTTTAATTTCTGTTTCAATTTTAGTTTTTAGCATTTCAACTATGAAATATCTTGAATAAGAATCTACAATGACAAGTGCATATTTACTTCCTCCTAAAGTAGAAATAAATGGCCCACATAAATCGACATGTATCCTTTCTAATGGAGTTGAAGTTGTTTCTTTGTACGTTTCTTCATATTTAATTCTTGTCATTTTTCCTTGCATGCATGATTTACACATTGTTAATTTACCTTGCAATTTTCTTAAATTTCTTACTGATTGATTCATATGTAATTTATTTAAATATTCTTCATTAATATGTCCCAAACGTTTATGCCAAATATTTATATCTTCTTCTGTACGAAAACATTCTTCTTTCTTGTTTTCTTGTTGTCTTTTTCTTAGTTTAATACTAAACATATTTTTTGAAAATTTACCTTTGCAAATCATCTGATCATATTTATCATAGATGAATGCTCCTTCTTTATTTAATATAACAGTATTACCTTCATTAACCAAATTTGGTATTGACAGTAGATTATCTCGAAGTTTTGGTACATAGAGAACATTTTGTATTCGGACATTGTTTATTTCTTCATTCTCATTTTGTACAGAAGCTCTGATAATTCCTCTTGATACAGCTTTTATCTCTCTTCCTTCTTCAGCAACCTTAATTTCTTTTTCTTCTGGATAACTCTCTTCTAACCATTCTTCTGTGGACGTCATATGTGATGTACATGCGGAGTCCAAATACCATTTTTGTTTATTTGTGGTCTGATTTTCTTCAATTATTGTTAATGCAAATTCTTCCGATGCGTTTTCTTCAACTATATTTGCTTGTTCTCTTGGTGTCCATTTCTTTTTATCATTCTTGTCGTACTTTTTATATTTATTTTGATCATTAGTATTATTCTTAAGAAACCAGCAATTCTTTATAATATGACCTGGCTTTTTACAATGATAACAAACTTTTGCTTTTTCATTCATTCTGCAAATGGTTTTAAATGCATTCGTATTTGTCGTTTTTTCTTCTTTTAATTTCTTTTCATAGGTAAGTAACGAATGTCTTAAATCATTGAAGCTAATATTTTTATTAAGCAATAATGGAGTTATTATTCCTTCATATTGTTGGAGTAGACCCTCCGTAATAAATCTTATAAATTCTCTTTCTGTTATAATTTTTCCTAGAATTATAATCTGACTTTGTAAACCTTGTGCTCTTGTAATGTATTCATCAATAGTTTCATTTTGTTTCATTTTGATTCGTGCTAATTCTAATATGAAGTCTATTGCTTTTTCTTCTGTTGGACCTTCGGATCGTTCTTTTATTTTATTCCATAATTCTTTAGCATTCTTTATTCCTCTGTATACTACAGCTTGTTCTGGAGACATATTGAGGATAATGTAACTGTAAGCTTCTTTGTTCTTTTTTGACCATTCTTTATATTTTTTAAGTCCTGATGTACTATCTGTTTCAATTGGTTCTTCAGCATCAATAACTTCTTCTATTAATCCTTTGGAGCCCAAGAAAGCTTCCATCTTGATGCTCCATATTCCGTAATTCGACGAATTTAACTGTTCTATTTTCGACGTTAAATTATCCATCGCTCTGCTACCAATTGTTATTAAATAATACTATATTTATATTAATATTTAATAACAAATATGACAGTTTAAATACTTGAAAACGGTGTTTTGTATGCTTTTGAATGCTTAAAACAGCAGTTTTATCTTGATTTCACCAACATTACTCATTATGCACGACAGAAACATGAATATGACAGTTTAAATACTTGAAAACAGCATTTTGTATGTTTTTGCAAGCTAAGAACAGCTTTTTCATCTTGATTTTGCAAACATAAGCCATTACACACGACATATACAATAATATGACAGTTTAAATGTTTGAAAACGGTGTTTTGTATGCTTTTGAACGCTTAAAACAGCAGTTTTATCTTGATTTCACCAACATTAGCCATTATACACGACAGAAACATGAATATGACAGTTTAAATACTTGAAAACAGCATTTTGTAAGTTTTTGCAAGCTGAGAACATTTATTTTATCTTGATTTTGCAAATATAAGCCATTACACACGACATATACAAGAATATGACAGTTTAAATACTTAAAAACCGTGTTTTGTATGCTTTTGAATGCTTAAAACAGTAGTTTTATCTTGATTTCACAAATATTAGCCAAAATACCCAACAGAAACATGAATATGACAGTTTAAATACTTGAAAACAGCATTTTTTATGTTTTTGCAAGCTGAGAACAGCTATTTTATCTTGATTTTGTAAACATAAGCCATTACACACGACATATACATAAATATGACAGTATAAATACTTGAAAACAGCATTTTGTATGTTTTTGCAAGCTGAAAACAGCAATTTTATCTTGATTTTGCAAACATAAGCCATTACACACGACATATACATGAATATGATAGGTTAAATACTTGAAATCGGTGTTTTGTATGCTTTTGAATGCTTAGAACAGCAGTTTTATCTTGATTTCACCAACATTAGCCATTATACATTACAGAAACATGAATATGACAGTTTAAATACTTGAAAACAGCATTTTGTATGCTTTTGCAAGCTGAGAACAGCTATTTTATCTTGATTTTGCAAACATAAGCCATTACACAAGACATATATATGAACATGACAGTTTAAATACTTGAAAACAGCATTTTGTATGTTTTTGCAAGCTGAAAACAGCTATTTCATCTTGATTTTGCTAACATAAGCCATTACACACGACATATACATGAATGTGACAGTTTAAATACTTGAAAACAGCATTTTGTATGTTTTTGCAAGCTAAAAACAGCTATTTTATCTTGATTTTGCAAACATAAGCCATTACACACGACATATACATGAATGTGACAGTTTAAATACTTGAAAACAGCATTTTGTATGTTTTTGCAGGCTAAAAACAGCTATTTTATCTTGATTTTGCAAACATAAGCCATTACACACGACATATACATGAATATGACAGTTTAAATACTTGAAACCGTTGTTTTGTATGCTTTTGAATGCTTAAAACAGCAGTTTTATCTTGATTTCACAAACATTAGCCTATATACACGACAGAAACATGAATATGACAGTTTAAATACTTGAAAACGGTGTTTTGTATGCTTATGAATGCTTAAAACAGCAGTTTTATCTTGATTTCACCAACATTAGCTATTATGCTCGACAGAAACATGAATATGACAGTTTAAATACTTGAAAACAGCATTTTGTATGTTTTTGCAAGCTGAGAACAGCTATTTTATCTTGATTTTGCAAACATAAGCCATTACACACGACATATACATAAATATGATAGTTTAAATACTTGAAAACGGTGTTTTGTATGCTTTTGAATGCTTAAAACAGCAGTTTTATCTTGATTTCACCAACATTAGCTATTATACTCGACAGAAACATGAATATGACAGTTTAAATACTTGAAAACAGCATTTTGTATGTTTTTGCAAGCTGAAAACAGCTATTTTATCTTGATTTTGCAAATATAAGCCATTACACACGACATATACATGAATATGACAGTTTAAATACTTGAAAACCGTGTTTTGTATGCTTTTGAATGCTTAAAACAGCAGTTTTATCTTGATTTCACCAACATTACCCATTATACACGACAGAAACATGAATATGACAGTTTAAATACTTAAAAACAGCATTTTGTATGTTTTTGCAAGCTAAGAACAGCTTTTACATCTTGATTTTGCAAACATAAGCCATTACACACGACATATACATTAATATGACAGTTTAAATGCTTGAAAACGGTGTTTTCTATGCTTTTGAATGCTTAAAACAGCAGTATACACGACAGAAACATGAATATGACAGTTTAAATACTTGAAAACGGTGTTTTGTATGCTTTTGAATGCTTAAAACAGCAGTTTTATCTTGATTTCACCAACATTAGCTATTATACTCGACAGAAACATGAATATGACAGTTTAAATACTTGAAAACAGCATTTTGTATGTTTTTGCAAGCTGAGAACAGCTATTTTATCTTGATTTTGCAAACATAAGCCATTACACACGACATATACATAAATATGACAGTTTAAATACTTGAAAACGGTATTTTGTATGCTTTTGAATGCTTAAAACAGCTGTTTTATCTTGATTCCACCAACATTAGCCATTATACACGACAGAAACATGAATATGACAGTTTAAATACTTGAATACAGCTTTTTTATCTTGATTTTGCAAACATAAGCCATTACACAAGACATATATATGAATATGACAGTTTAAATACTTGAAAACAGCATTTTGTATGTTTTTACAAGCTGAAAACAGCTATTTCATCTTGATTTTGCAAACATAAGCCATTACACACGACATATACATGAATTTTACAGTTTAATTACTTGAAAACGGTGTTTTGTATGCTTTTGAATGCTTAAAACAGCAATTTTATCTTGATTTCAATAACATTAGCCATTATACACGACAGAAACATGAATATGACAGTTTAAATACTTGAATACAGCATTTTGTATGTTTTTGCAAGCTGAGAACAGCTAATTTATCTTGATTTTGCAAACATAAGCCATTACACAAGATATGTACATGAATGTGACAGTTTAAATTCTTGAAAACGGTGTTTTGTATGCTTTTGAATGCTTAAAACAGCAGTTTTATCTTGATTTCACCAACATTAGCCATTATACACGACAGAAACATGAATATGACAGTTTAAATACTTGAAAACAGCATTTTGTATGTTTTTGCAAGCTGAGAACATTTATTTTATCTTGATTTTGCAAATATAAGCCATTACACACGACATATACATGAATATGACAGTTTAAATACTTGAAAACCGTGTTTTGTATGCTTTTGAATGCTTAAAACAACAGTTTTATCTTGATTTCACCAACATTACCCATTATACACGACAGAAACATGAATATGACAGTTTAAATACTTAAAAACAGCATTTTGTATGTTTTTGCAAGCTAAGAACAGCTTTTTCATCTTGATTTTGCAAACATAAGCCATTACACACGACATATACCTTAATATGACAGTTTAAATGCTTGAAAACGGTGTTTTGTATGCTTTTGAATGCTTAAAACAGCAGCTTTATCTTGATTTCACCAACATTAGCCATTATACATGACAGAAACATGAATATGACAGTTTAAATAATTGAAAACAGCATTTTGTATGTTTTTTCAAGCAGAGAACAGCTATTTTATCTTGAATTTGCAAACATAAGCCATTACACACGACATATACATGAATATGACAGTTTAAATACTTAAAAACGGTGTTTTGTATGCTTTTGAATGCTTAAAACAGCAGTTTTAACTTGATTTCACCAACATTAGCCATTATACACGACAGAAACATAAATATGACAGTTTAAATACTTGAAAACAGCATTTTTTATGTTTTTGCAAGCTGAGAACAGCTATTTTATCTTGGTTTTGCAAACATAAGCCATTACACACGACATATACTTGAATATGACAATTTAAATACTTGAAAACGGTGTTTTGTATGCTTTTGAATGCTTAAAACAGCAGTTTTAACTTGATTTCACCAATATTAGCCATTATACACGACAGAAACATGAATATGACAGTTTAAATACTTGAAAACAGCATTTTATATGTTTTTGCAAGATGAGAACAGCTATTTTATCTTGATTTTGCCAACATATGCCATTACACAAGACATATACATGAATATGACAGTTTATGTAATTGAAAACAGTGTTTTGTATGCTTTTGAATGCTTAAAACAGCAGTTTTAACTTGATTTCACCAATATTAGCCATTATACACGACAGAAACATGAATATGACAGTTAAAATACTGGAAAACAGTATTTTGTATGTTTTTGCAAGCTGAGAACAGCTATTTTATCTTGATTTTAAAATAATAAGCCATTATACACGACATATACATGAATATGACAGTTTAAATACTTGAAAACGGTGTTTTGTATGCTTTTGAATGCTTAAAACTGCAGGTTTATCTTGATTTCACCAACATTAGCCATTATACACGACAGAAACATGAATATGACAGTTTAAATACTGGAAAACAGTATTTTGTATGTTTTTGCAAGCTGAGAACAGCTATTTTATCTTGATTTTAAAATAATAAGCCATTATACACGACATATACATGAATATGACAGTTTAAATACTTGAAAACAGCATTTTATATGTTTTTGCAAGCTGAGAACAGCTATTTTATCTTGATTTTGTAAACATAAGCCATTACACACGACATATACTTGAATATGACAATTTAAATACTTGAAAACGGTGTTTTGTATGCTTTTGAATGCTTAAAACAGCAGTTTTAACTTGATTTCACCAATATTAGCCATTATACACGACAGAAACATGAATATGACAGTTAAAATACTGGAAAACAGTATTTTGTATGTTTTTGCAAGATGAGAACAGCTATTTTATCTTGATTTTAAAATAATAAGCCATTATACACGACATATACATGAATATGACAGTTTAAATACTTGAAAACGGTGTTTTGTATGCTTTTGAATGCTTAAAACTGCAGGTTTATCTTGATTTCACCAACATTAGCCATTATACACGACAGAAACATGAATATGACAGTTTAAATACTGGAAAACAGTATTTTGTATGTTTTTGCAAGCTGAGAACAGCTATTTTATCTTGATTTTAAAATAATAAGCCATTATACACGACATATACATGAATATGACAGTTTAAATACTTGAAAACAGCATTTTGTATGTTTTTGCAAGCTGACAACAGCTATTTAATCTTGATTTTGCAAACGTAAGCC
>CAWWDY010000858.1:0-63631 GCA_963942605.1 Poecilus cupreus | reverse complement strand
ATACTTGAAAACAGCATTTTGTATGTTTTCGCAAGCTGCAACAGCTATTTTATCTTGATTTTGCAAACAGAAGCCATTACACACGACATATAAATGAATATGACAGTTTATATACTTAAAAACGGTGTTTTGTATGCTTTTGCATGCTTAATACAGCATTTTTATCTTGCTTTCACCAACATTAGCTATTATACACGACAGAAACATGAATATGACAGTTTAAAAACTTGAAAACGGTGTTTTGTATGCTTTTGCATGCTTAAAACAGCATTTTTATCTTGCTTTCACAAACATTAGCTATTATACACGACAGAAACATGAATATGACAGTTTAAATACTTGAAAACAGCATTTTGTATGTTTTTGCAAGCTGAAACAGCTATTTTATCTTGATTATGCAAACGTAAGCCATTACGCACGACATATACATGAATATGACAGTTTATATACTTAAAAACGGTGTTTTGTATGCTTTTGCATGCTTAAAACAGCATTTTTATCTTGCTTTCACCAACATTGGCTATTACACACGACAGAAACATGAATATGTCAGTTTATATACTTGAAAACGGTGTTTTGTATGCTTTTGCATGCTGAAAACAGCTATTTTATCTTGATTTTGCAAAAATAAGCCATTACACACGACATATACATGAATATGACAGTTTATATACTTTAAAACGGTGTTATGTATGCATTTGCATGCTTAAAACCGCATTTTCATCTTGGTTTCACCAACATTAGCTATTATACACGACAGAAACATGAATATGACAGTTTAAATACTTGAAAACGGTGTTTTGTATGCTTCTGCATGCTTAAAACAGCATTTTTATCTTGCTTTTACCAACATTAGCTATTATACACGACAGAAACATGAATATGACAGTTTAGATACTTGAAAACAGCATTTTGTATGTTTTTGCAAGTTGAAAACAGCTATTTTATCTTGATTTTGCAAACATAAGCCATTACACACGACATATACATGAATATGACAGTTTAAATACTTGAAAACGGTGTTTTGTATGCTTTTGCATGCTTAAAAACAGCATTTTTATCTTGCTTTCACCAACATTAGCTATTATACACAACAGAAACATGAATATGACAGTTTAAATACTTCAAAACAGCATTTTGTATATTTTTGCAAGCTGAAAACAGCTATTTTATCTTGATTTTGCAAACATAAGCCATTACACATGACATATACATAAATATGACAGTTTAAATACTTGAAAACGGTGTTTTGTATGCTTTTGCATGCTTAAAAACGCATTTTTATCTTGCTTTCACCAACATAGCTATTTTACACGACAGAAACATGAATATGACAGTTTAAATACTTGAAAACAGCATTTTGTATGATTTTGCAAGCTGAAAACAGCTATTTTATCTTAATTTTGCAAACATAAGCCATTACACACGACATATACATAAATATCACAGTTTAAATACTTGAAAACGGTGTTTTGATTTGCTTTTGCATGCTTAAAACAGCATTTTTATCTTGCTTTCACCAACATTAGCTATTATACACGACAGAAACATGAATATGACAGTTTAAATACTTGAAAACAGCATTTTGTATGTTTTCGCAAGCTGAAACAGCTATTTTATCTTGATTTTGCAAACATAAGCCATTACACACGACATATAAATGAATATGACAGTTTATATACTTAAAAACGGTGTTTTGTATGCTTTTGCATGCTTAATATAGCATTTTTATCTTGCTTTCACCAACATTAGCTATTATACACGACAGAAACATGAGTATGACAGTTTAAAAACTTGAAAACGGTGTTTTGTATGCTTTTGCATGCTTAAAACAGCATTTTTATCTTGCTTTCACCAACATTAGCTATTATACACGACAGAAACATAAATATGACAGTTTAAATACTTGAAAACAGCATTTTGTATGTTTTTGCATGCTGAAACAGCTATTTTATCTTGATTATGCAAACGTAAGCCATTACACACGACATATACATGAATATGACAGTTTATATACTTAAAAACGGTGTTTTGTATGCTTTTGCATGCTTAAAACAGCATTTTTATCTTGCTTTCACCAACATTGGCTATTACACACGACAGAAACATGAACATGTCAGTTTAAATACTTGAAAACGGTGTTTTGTATGCTTTTGCATGCTGAAAACAGCTATTTTATCTTGATTTTGCAAAAATAAGCCATTACACACGACATATACATGAATATGACAGTTTATATACTTTAAAACGGTGTTATGTATGCATTTGCATGCTTAAAACCGCATTTTCATCTTGGTTTCACCAACATTAGCTATTATACACGACAGAAACATGAATATGACAGTTTAAATACTTGAAAACGGTGTTTTGTATGCTTCTGCATGCTTAAAACAGCATTTTTATCTTGCTTTTACCAACATTAGCTATTATACACGACAGAAACATGAATATGACAGTTTAGATACTTGAAAAACAGCATTTTGTATGTTTTTGCAAGCTGAAACAGCTATTTTATCTTGATTTTGCAAACATAAGCCATTACACACGACATATACATGAATATGACAGTTTAAATACTTGAAATCTGTGTTTTGTATGCTTTTGCATGCTTAAAACAGCAATTTTATCTTGATTTCACCAGCATTAGCCATTACACACGACAGAAACATGAATATGACAATTTAAATACTTGAAAACAGCATTTTGAATGTTTTTGCAAGTTGAAAACAGCTAATTTATCTTGATTTTGCAAACATAAGCCATTACACACGACATATACATGAATATGACAGTTTAAATACTTGAAAACGGTGTTTTGTATGCTTTTGCATGCTTAAAACAGCATATTTATATTGCTTTCACCAACATTAGCTATTAAACACGACAGAAACATGAATTTGACATTTTAAATACTTGAAAACTGTGTTTTGTATGCTTTTGCATGCTTAAACCAGCATTTTTATCTTGCTTTCACCAGCATTAGCTATTATACCCGACAGAAACATGAATATGACAGTTTAAATACTTGAAAACGGTGTTTTGTATGCTTTTGCATGCTTAAAACAGCATTTTTATCTTGCTTTCACCAACATTAGCTATTTTACACCACAGAAACATGAATATGACAGTTAAAATACTTGAAAACAGCATTTTGAATGTTTTTGCAAGTTGAAAACAGCTATTTTATCTTAATTTTGCAAACATAAGCCATTACACACGACATATACATAAATATGACAGTTTAAATACTTGAAAACGGTGTTTTGATTTGCTTTTGCATGCTTAAAACAGCATTTTTATCTTGCTTTCACCAACATTAGCTATTATACACGACAGAAACATGAATATGACAGTTTAAATACTTGAAAACAGCATTTTGTATGTTTTCGCAAGCTGCAACAGCTATTTTATCTTGATTTTGCAAACATAAGCCATTACACACGACATATAAATGAATATGACAGTTTATATACTTAAAAACGGTGTTTTGTATGCTTTTGCATGCTTAATACAGCATTTTTATCTTGCTTTCACCAACATTAGCTATTATACACGACAGAAACATGAATATGACAGTTTAAAAACTTGAAAACGGTGTTTTGTATGCTTTTGCTTGCTTAAAACAGCATTTTTATCTTGCTTTCACAAACATTAGCTATTATACACGACAGAAACATGAATATGACAGTTTAAATACTTGAAAACAGCATTTTGTATGTTTTTGCAAGCTGAAACAGCTATTTTATCTTGATTATGCAAACGTAAGCCATTACGCACGACATATACATGAATATGACAGTTTATATACTTTAAAACGGTGTTTTGTATGCTTTTGCATGCTTAAAACAGCATTTTTATCTTGCTTTCACCAACATTGGCTATTACACACGACAGAAACATGAATATGTCAGTTTATATACTTGAAAACGGTGTTTTGTATGCTTTTGCATGCTGAAAACAGCTATTTTATCTTGATTTTGCAAAAATAAGCCATTACACACGACATATACATGAATATGACAGTTCATATACTTTAAAACGGTGTTATGTATGCATTTGCATGCTTAAAACCGCATTTTCATCTTGGTTTCACCAACATTAGCTATTATACACGACAGAAACATGAATATGACAGTTTAAATACTTGAAAACGGTGTTTTGTATGCTTCTGCATGCTTAAAACAGCATTTTTATCTTGATTTTACCAACATTAGCTATTATACACGACAGAAACATGAATATGACAGTTTAGATACTTGAAAACAGCATTTTGTATGTTTTTGCAAGCTGAAACAGCTAATTTATCTTGATTTTGCAAACATAAGCCATTACACACGACATATACATGAATATGACAGTTTAAATACTTGAAAACGGTGTTTTGTATGCTTTTGCATGCTTAAAACAGCATATTTATATTGCTTTCACCAACATTAGCTATTAAACACGACAGAAACATGAATTTGACATTTTTAAATACTTGAAAACGGTTGTTTTGTATGCTTTTGCATGCTTAAACCAGCATTTTTATCTTGCTTTCACCAGCATTAGCTATTATACCCGACAGAAACATGAATATGACAGTTTAAATACTTGAAAACGGTGTTTTGTATGCTTTTGCATGCTTAAAACAGCATTTTTATCTTGCTTTCACCAACATTAGCTATTTTACACGACAGAAACATGAATATGACAGTTTAAATACTTGAAAACAGCATTTTGTATGTTTTTGCAAGCTGAAAACAGCTATTTTATCTTGATTTTGCAAACTTAAGCCATTACACATGACATATACATAAATATGACAGTTTAAATACTTGAAAACGGTGTTTTGTATGCTTCTGCATGCTTAAAACAGCATTTTTATCTTGCTTTTACCAACATTAGCTATATACACGACAGAAACATGAATATGACAGTTTAGATACTTGAAAACCAGCATTTTGTATGTTTTTGCAAGCTGAAACAGCTATTTTATCTTGATTTTGCAAACATAAGCCATTACACACGACATATACATGAATATGACAGTTTAAATACTTGAAATCTTTGTTTTGTATGCTTTTGCATGCTTAAAACAGCAATTTTATCTTGATTTCACCAACATTAGCCATTACACACGTCAGAAACATGAATATGACAATTTAAATACTTGAAAACAGCATTTTGAATGTTTTTGCAAGTTGAAAACAGCTAATTTATCTTGATTTTGCAAACATAAGCCATTACACACGACATATACATGAATATGACAGTTTAAATACTTGAAAACGGTGTTTTGTATGCTTTTGCATGCTTAAAACAGCATATTTATATTGCTTTCACCAACATTAGCTATTAAACACGACAGAAACATGAATTTGACATTTTAAATACTTGAAAACGGTTGTTTTGTATGCTTTTGCATGCTTAAACCAGCATTTTTATCTTGCTTTCACCAGCATTAGCTATTATACCCGACAGAAACATGAATATGACAGTTTAAATCCTTGAAAACGGTGTTTTGTATGCTTTTGCATGCTTAAAACAGCATTTTTATCTTGCTTTCACCAACATTAGCTATTTTACACGACAGAAACATGAATATGACAGTTTAAATACTTGAAAACGGTGTTTTGTATGCTTTTGCATGCTTAAAACAGCATTTTTATATTGCTTTCACCAACATTAGCTATTAAACACGACAGAAACATGAATTTGACACTTTAAATACTTGAAAACGGTATTTGTATGCTTTTGCATGCTTAAACAAGCATTTTTATCTTCCTTTCCCAAACATTAGCTATTATACACGACAAAAACATGAATATGACAGTATAAATACTTGAAAACAGCATTTTGTATGTTTTTTGCAAGCTGAAAACAGCTATTTTATCTTGATTTTGCAAACATAAGCCATTACACACGACATATACATGAGTATGACAGTTTAAATACTTGAAAACAGTGTTTTGTATGCTTTTGCATGCTTAAAACTGCATTTTTATTTTGCTTTCACCAACATAGCCATTACACACGACAGAAACATGAATATGACAGTTTAAATACTTGAAAACAGCATTTTGTATGTTTTTGCAAGCTGAAACAGCTATTTTATCTTGATTTTGCAAACATAAGCCATTACACACGACATATACATGAATATGACAGTTTAAATACTTGAAAACGGTGTTTTGTATGCTTTTGCATGCTTAAAACAGCAATTTATCTTGCTTTCAACAACATTGGCTATTATACAAAACAGAAACATGAATATGACAGTTTAAATACTTGAAAATAGTGTTTTGTATGCTTTTGCATGCTGAAAACAGCAATTATATCTTGATTTTGCAAAAATAAGCCATTACACACGACATATACATGAATATGACAGTTTATATACTATAAAACTGTGTTTTGTATGCATTTGCATGCTTAAAACAGCATTTTTATCTTGCTTTCACCAACATTAGCTATTATACACGACAGAAACATGAATATGACAGTCTAAATACTTGAAAACGGTGTTTTGTATGCTTTTGCATGCTTAAAACAGCATTTTTATCTTGCTTTCACCAACATTAGCTATTATACACGACAGTAACATGAATATGACAGTTTAAATACTTGAAAACAGCATTTTGTATGTTTTTTCGAGCTGAAAACAGTTATTTTATCTTGATTTTGCAAACATAAGCCATTACACACGACATATACATGAATATGACTGTTTAAATACTTGAAAACGGTGTTTTGTATGCTTTTGCATGCTTAAAACAGCATTTTTATCTTGCTTTCACCAACATTGGCTATTACACACGACAGAAACATGAATATGATAGTTTAAATACTTGAAAACGGTGTTTTGTATGCTTTTGCATCCTGAAAACAGCTATTTTATCTTGATTTTGCAAAAATAAGCCATTATACACGACATATACATGAATATGACAGTTTAAATACTTGAAAAGAGTGTTTTGTATGCTTTTGCATGCTTAAAACCGCATTTTCATCTTGGTTTCACCAACATTAGCTATTATACACGACAGAAACATGAATATGACAGTTTAAATACTTGAAAACGGTGTTTTGTATGCTTCTGCATGCTTAAAACAGCATTTTTATCTTGCTTTTACCAACATTAGCTATTATACACGACAGAAACATGAATATGACAGTTTAGATACTTGAAAACAGCATTTTGTATGTTTTTGCAAGCTGAAACAGCTATTTTATCTTGATTTTGCAAACATAAGCCATTACACACGACATATACATGAATATGACAGTTTAAATACTTGAAATCTGTGTTTTGTATGCTTTTGCATGCTTAAAACAGCAATTTTATCTTGATTTCACCAGCATTAGCCATTACACACGACAGAAACATGAATATGACAATTTAAATACTTGAAAACAGCATTTTGAATGTTTTTGCAAGTTGAAAACAGCTAATTTATCTTGATTTTGCAAACATAAGCCATTACACACGACATATACATGAATATGACAGTTTAAATACTTGAAAACGGTGTTTTGTATGCTTTTGCATGCTTAAAACAGCATATTTATATTGCTTTCACCAACATTAGCTATTAAACACGACAGAAACATGAATTTGACATTTTAAATACTTGAAAACGGTGTTTTGTATGCTTTTGCATGCTTAAACCAGCATTTTTATCTTGCTTTCACCAGCATTAGCTATTATACCCGACAGAAACATGAATATGACAGTTTAAATACTTGAAAACGGTGTTTTGTATGCTTTTGCATGCTTAAAACAGCATTTTTATCTTGCTTTCACCAACATTAGCTATTTTACACCACAGAAACATGAATATGACAGTTAAAATACTTGAAAACAGCATTTTGAATGTTTTTGCAAGTTGAAAACAGCTATTTTATCTTAATTTTGAAAACATAAGCCATTACACACGACATATACATAAATATGACAGTTTAAATACTTGAAAACGGTGTTTTGATTTGCTTTTGCATGCTTAAAACAGCATTTTTATCTTGCTTTCACCAACATTAGCTATTATACACGACAGAAACATGAATATGACAGTTTAAATACTTGAAAACAGCATTTTGTATGTTTTCGCAAGCTGCAACAGCTATTTTATCTTGATTTTGCAAACATAAGCCATTACACACGACATATAAATGAATATGACAGTTTATATACTTAAAAACGGTGTTTTGTATGCTTTTGCATGCTTAATACAGCATTTTTATCTTGCTTTCACCAACATTAGCTATTATACACGACAGAAACATGAATATGACAGTTTAAAAACTTGAAAACGGTGTTTTGTATGCTTTTGCTTGCTTAAAACAGCATTTTTATCTTGCTTTCACAAACATTAGCTATTATACACGACAGAAACATGAATATGACAGTTTAAATACTTGAAAACAGCATTTTGTATGTTTTTGCAAGCTGAAACAGCTATTTTATCTTGATTATGCAAACGTAAGCCATTACGCACGACATATACATGAATATGACAGTTTATATACTTAAAAACGGTGTTTTGTATGCTTTTGCATGCTTAAAACAGCATTTTTATCTTGCTTTCACCAACATTGGCTATTACACACGACAGAAACATGAATATGTCAGTTTATATACTTGAAAACGGTGTTTTGTATGCTTTTGCATGCTGAAAAACAGCTATTTTATCTTGATTTTGCAAAAATAAGCCATTACACACGACACATACATGAATATGACAGTTCATATACTTTAAAACGGTGTTATGTATGCATTTGCATGCTTAAAACCGCATTTTCATCTTGGTTTCACCAACATTAGCTATTATACACGACAGAAACATGAATATGACAGTTTAAATACTTGAAAACGGTGTTTTGTATGCTTCTGCATGCTTAAAACAGCATTTTTATCTTGATTTTACCAACATTAGCTATTATACACGACAGAAACATGAATATGACAGTTTAGATACTTGAAAACAGCATTTTGTATGTTTTTGCAAGCTAAAACAGCTAATTTATCTTGATTTTGCAAACATAAGCCATTACACACGACATATACATGAATATGACAGTTTAAATACTTGAAAACGGTGTTTTGTATGCTTTTGCATGCTTAAAACAGCATATTTATATTGCTTTCACCAACATTAGCTATTAAACACGACAGAAACATGAATTTGACATTTTAAATACTTGAAAACGGTGTTTTGTATGCTTTTGCATGCTTAAACCAGCATTTTTATCTTGCTTTCACCAGCATTAGCTATTATACCCGACAGAAACATGAATATGACAGTTTAAATACTTGAAAACGGTGTTTTGTATGCTTTTGCATGCTTAAAACAGCATTTTTATCTTGCTTTCACCAACATTAGCTATTTTACACGACAGAAACATGAATATGACAGTTTAAATACTTGAAAACAGCATTTTGTATGTTTTTGCAAGCTGAAAACAGCTATTTTATCTTGATTTTGCAAACTTAAGCCATTACACATGACATATACATAAATATGACAGTTTAAATACTTGAAAACGGTGTTTTGTATGCTTTTGCATGCTTAAAACAGCATATTTATATTGCTTTCACCAACATTAGCTATTAAACACGACAGAAACATGAATTTGACATTTTAAATACTTGAAAACGGTGTTTTGTATGCTTTTGCATGCTTAAACCAGCATTTTTATCTTGCTTTCACCAGCATTAGCTATTATACCCGACAGAAACATGAATTTGACATTTTAAATACTTGAAAACGGTGTTTTGTATGCTTTTGCATGCTTAAAACAGCATTTTTATCTTGCTTTCACCAACATTAGCTATTTTACACGACAGAAACATGAATATGACAGTTTAAATACTTGAAAACGGTGTTTTGTATGCTTTTGCATGCTTAAAACAGCATTTTTATATTGCTTTCACCAACATTAGCTATTAAACACGACAGAAACATGAATTTGACACTTTAAATACTTGAAAACGGTATTTGTATGCTTTTGCATGCTTAAACAAGCATTTTTATCTTCCTTTCCCAAACATTAGCTATTATACACGACAAAAACATGAATATGACAGTATAAATACTTGAAAACAGCATTTTGTATGTTTTTTGCAAGCTGAAAACAGCTATTTTATCTTGATTTTGCAAACATAAGCCATTACACACGACATATACATGAGTTTGACAGTTTAAATACTTGAAAACAGTGTTTTGTATGCTTTTGCATGCTTAAAACTGCATTTTTATTTTGCTTTCACCAACATTAGCCATTACACACGACAGAAACATGAATATGACAGTTTAAATACTTGAAAACAGCATTTTGTATGTTTTTGCAAGCTGAAATAGCTATTTTATCTTGATTTTGCAAACATAAGCCATTACACACGACATATACATGAATATGACAGTTTAAATACTTGAAAACGGTGTTTTGTATGCTTTTGCATGCTTAAAACAGCAATTTATCTTGCTTTCAACAACATTGGCTATTATACAAAACAGAAACATAAATATGACAGTTTAAATACTTGAAAATAGTGTTTTGTATGCTTTTGCATGCTGAAAACAGCAATTATATCTTGATTTTGCAAAAATAAGCCATTACACACGACATATACATGAATATGACAGTTTAAATACTTGAAAACGGTGTTTTGTATGCTTTTGCATGCTTAAAACAGCATTTTTATCTTGCTTTCACCAACATTGGCTATTACACACGACAGAAACATGAATATGATAGTTTAAATACTTGAAAACGGTGTTTTGTATGCTTTTGCATCCTGAAAACAGCTATTTTATCTTGATTTTGCAAAAATAAGCCATTATACACGACATATACATGAATATGACAGTTTAAATACTTGAAAAGAGTGTTTTGTATGCTTTTGCATGCTTAAAACCGCATTTTCATCTTGGTTTCACCAACATTAGCTATTATACACGACAGAAACATGAATATGACAGTTTAAATACTTGAAAACGGTGTTTTGTATGCTTCTGCATGCTTTAAACAGCATTTTTATCTTGCTTTTACCAACATTAGCTATTATACACGACAGAAACATGAATATGACAGTTTAGATACTTGAAAACAGCATTTTGTATGTTTTTGCAAGCTGAAACAGCTATTTTATCTTGATTTTGCAAACATAAGCCATTACACACGACATATACATGAATATGACAGTTTAAATACTTGAAATCTGTGTTTTGTATGCTTTTGCATGCTTAAAACAGCAATTTTATCTTGATTTCACCAACATTAGCCATTACACACGACAGAAACATGAATATGACAATTTAAATACTTGAAAACAGCATTTTGAATGTTTTTGCAAGTTGAAAACAGCTAATTTATCTTGATTTTGCAAACATAAGCCATTACACACGACATATACATGAATATGACAGTTTAAATACTTGAAAACGGTGTTTTGTATGCTTTTGCATGCTTAAAACAGCATATTTATATTGCTTTCACCAACATTAGCTATTAAACACGACAGAAACATGAATTTGACATTTTAAATACTTGAAAACGGTGTTTTGTATGCTTTTGCATGCTTAAACCAGCATTTTTATCTTGCTTTCACCAGCATTAGCTATTATACCCGACAGAAACATGAATATGACAGTTTAAATACTTGAAAACGGTGTTTTGTATGCTTTTGCATGCTTAAAACAGCATTTTTATCTTGCTTTCACCAACATTAGCTATTTTACAAGACAGAAACATGAATATTTTATATTTATATTTTATATTTATTTATTTGGCTAATTACAATGGATGTTTTTAGCAGGTCAACAATAGTAATAAATATACAAGTAACAAAGTATCAAAAATACAATAGTTTTACAGGTAAATGATATACCAAAAACAGGACATAACAGATTCGCATGTCAACAAACAGTGTCAAGCTCGCAAGACAGAAACTCTTCAATTGTATAAAAAGCCTTGTGTATTAATATTTTTTAATACAGTTTTTAAATTTTTTAGTATTTAATTCCTTTATCGTGTTTGGAAGACAATTATAGAGATCGAGATTTAACGAATTTTTATTTGAAATTTGTAATTTGTATTTTGGCTTGCGAAGCAGATTTGCTGATCTTGTCTGGTAAGAGTGGATATCGCCATTGGTAATTAAATGAGGTTTGTTACTATGGATTTCAATTAGAGTGCTCATTATGAACAGTGAAGGAAGAGTCATGATTTCTAAATTGATAAATGATTGTCTGCAGTGGTCATTGTATCCTAGTCCTGATATTGTTCTGACTGCTCTCTTTTGGAGTCTAAAAATTTTTACCGAATTTGAGGAGCTACCCCAAAACAAGATTCCATACGCCATAATAGAGTGGAACAAAGAGAAATAAACAGTTCTGAGAGTTGTTAAATCAACTAGTGTCTTTAGTCTTCTGAGTAAAAACAGGACACCTGACAGTTTGTGGCTGATATGTAAAACGTGCGAATTGCCACTTAGAGATGGCTCGATACTGATGCCAAGAATTGTAACTGGGTCTCCTTTCCTAACATTGTGATTTGTCGATACAATTAGTTCTTGAGTTTTCTCTTTGTTTAGTAATAAAATGACAGTTTAAATACTTGAAAACAGCATTTTGTATGTTTTTGCAAGCTGAAAACAGCTATTTTATCTTGATTTTGCAAACTTAAGCCATTACACACGACATATACATGAATATGACAGTTTAAATACTTGAAAACGGTGTTTTGTATGCTTTTGCATGCTTAAAACAGCATTTTTATATTGCTTTCACCAACATTAGCTATTAAACACGACAGAAACATGAATTTGACACTTTAAATACTTGAAAACGGTGTTTTGTATGCTTTTGCATGCTTAAAACAGCATTTTTATCTTGCTTTCCCAAACATTAGCTATTATACACAACAGAAACATGAATATGACAGTTTAAATACTTGAAAACAGCATTTTGTATGTTTTTGCAAGCTGAAACAGCTATTTTATCTTGATTTTGCAAACATAAGCCATTACACACGACATATAAATGAATATGACAGTTTATATACTTTAAAACGGTGTTATGTATGCATTTGCATGCTTAAAACCGCATTTTCATCTTGCTTTCACCAACATTAGCTATTATACACGACAGAAACATGAATATGACAGTTTAAATACTTGAAAACGGTGTTTTGTATGCTTCTGCATGCTTAAAACAGCATTTTTATCTTGCTTTCACCAACATTAGCTATTATACACGACAGAAACATGAATATGACAATTTAAATACTTGAAAACAACATTTTGTATGTTTTTGCAAGCTGAAAACAGTTATTTTATCTTGATTTTGCAAAAATAAGCCGTTACATTCGACATATACATGAATATGACAGTTTAAATACTTGAAAACGGTGTTTTGTATGCTTCTGCATGCTTAAAACAGCATTTTTATCTTGATTTCACCAACATTAGCCATTACACACGACAGAAACATGAATATGACAATTAAAATATTTGAAAACAGCATTTTGTATGTTTTTGCAAGTTAAAAACAGCTAATTTATCTTGATTTTGCAAACATAAGCCATTACACACGACATATACATGAATATGACAGTTTAAATACTTGAAAACGGTGTTTTGTATGCTTTTGCATGCTTAAAACAGCATATTTATATTGCTTTTACCAACATTAGCTATTAAACACGACAGAAACATGAATTTGACATTTTAAATACTTGAAAACGGTGTTTTGTATGCTTTTGCATGCTTAAACCAGCATTTTTATCTTGCTTTCACCAGCATTAGCTATTATACCCGACAGAAACATGAATATGACAGTTTAAATACTTGAAAACGGTGTTTTGTATGCTTTTGCATGCTTAAAACAGCATATTTATATTGCTTTCACCAACATTAGCTATTAAACACGACAGAAACATGAATTTGACATTTTAAATACTTGAAAACGGTGTTTTGTATGCTTTTGCATGCTTAAACCAGCATTTTTATCTTGCTTTCACCAACATTAGCTATTTTACACGACAGAAACATGAATATGACAGTTTAAATTCTTGAAAACAGAATTTTGTATGTTTTTGCAAGCTGAAAACAGCTATTTTATCTTGATTTTGCAAACTTAAGCCATTACACACGACATATACATGAATATGACAGTTTAAATACTTGAAAACGGTGTTTTGTATGCTTTTGCATGCTTAAAACAGCATTTTTATATTGCTTTCACCAACATTAGCTATTAAACACGACAGAAACATGATTTTGACACTTTAAATACTTGAAAACGGTGTTTTGTATGCTTTTGCATGCTTAAACAAGCATTTTTATCTTGCTTTCCCAAACATTAGCTATTATACACGACAAAAACATGAATATGACAGTATAAATACTTGAAAACAGCATTTTGTATGTTTTTGCAAGCTGAAAACGGCTATTTTATCTTGATTTTGCAAACATAAGCCATTACACACGACATATACATGAGTATGACAGTTTAAATACTTGAAAAGAGTGTTTTGTATGCTTTTGCATGCTTAAAACTGCATTTTTATCTTGCTTTCTCCAACATTAGCTAATATACACGACAGAAACATGAATATGACAGTTTAAATACTTGAAAACGGTGTTTTGTATGCTTTTGCTTGCTTAAAACAGCATTTTAATCTTGCTTTCACCAACATTAGCTATTATACACGACAGAAACATGAATATGACAGTTTAAATACTTGAAAACAGCATTCATTTGGTATGTTGTTGCAAGCTGAAAACAGCAATTTAATCTTGATTTTGCAAACATAAGCCATTACACACGACATATACATCAATATGACAGTTTAAATACTTGAAAACGGTGTTTTGTATGCCTTTGCATGCTTAAAACAGCATTTTTATCTTGCTTTCACCAACATTAGCTATTATACACGACAGAAACATGAATATGACAGTTTAAATACTTGAAAACTGCATTCATTTGGTATGTTGTTGCAAGCTGAAAACAGCAATTTAATCTTGATTTTGTAAACATAAGCCATTACACACGACATATACATCAATATGACAGTTTAAATACTTGAAAACGGTGTTTTGTATGCTTTTGCATGCTTAAAAGAGCATTTTAATCTTGCTTTTACCAACATTAGCTATTATACACGACAGAAACATGAATATGACAGTTTAAATACTTGAAAAAGCATTCATTTTGTATGTTTTTGCAAGCTGAAAACAGCTATTTTATCTTAATTTTGCAAACATAAGCCATTACACACGACATATACATGAATATGACAGTTTAAATACTTGAAAACGGTGTTTTGTATGCTTTTGCATGCTTAAAACAGCATTTTTATCATCCTTTCACCAACATTAGCTATAATACACGAGAGAAACATGGATATGACAGTTTAAATACTAGAAAACAGCATTTTGTATGTTTTTGCAAACTGAAAACAGCTATTTTATCTAGATTTTGCAAACATAAGCCATTACACACGACATATACATGAATATTACAGTTTAAATACTTGAAAACGGTGTTTTGTATGCTTTTGCATGCTTAAAACAGCATTTTTATCTTGCTTTCACCAACATTAGCAATTATACAAGACAGAAACATGAATATGACCGTTTAAATATTTGAAAACAGCATTTTGTATGTTTTTGCAAGCTGAAAACAGCTATTTTATCTTGATTTTGCAAACATAAGCCATTACACACGAAATATACATGAATATGACAGTTTAAATACTTAAAAACAGTGTTTTGTATGCTTTTGCATGCTTAAAACAGCATATTTATATTGCTTTCACCAACATTAGCTATTAAACACGACAGAAACATGAATTTGACATTTTAAATACTTGAAAACGGTGTTTTGTATGCTTTTGCATGCTTAAACCAGCATTTTTATCTTGCTTTCACCAACATTAGCTATTTTACACGACAGAAACATGAATATGACAGTTTAAATTCTTGAAAACAGAATTTTGTATGTTTTTGCAAGCTGAAAACAGCTATTTTATCTTGATTTTGCAAACTTAAGCCATTACACACGACATATACATGAATATGACAGTTTAAATACTTGAAAACGGTGTTTTGTATGCTTTTGCATGCTTAAAACAGCATTTTTATATTGCTTTCACCAACATTAGCTATTAAACACGACAGAAACATGATTTTGACACTTTAAATACTTGAAAACGGTGTTTTGTATGCTTTTGCATGCTTAAACAAGCATTTTTATCTTGCTTTCCCAAACATTAGCTATTATACACGACAAAAACATGAATATGACAGTATAAATACTTGAAAACAGCATTTTGTATGTTTTTGCAAGCTGAAAACGGCTATTTTATCTTGATTTTGCAAACATAAGCCATTACACACGACATATACATGAGTATGACAGTTTAAATACTTGAAAAGAGTGTTTTGTATGCTTTTGCATGCTTAAAACTGCATTTTTATCTTGCTTTCTCCAACATTAGCTAATATACACGACAGAAACATGAATATGACAGTTTAAATACTTGAAAACGGTGTTTTGTATGCTTTTGCTTGCTTAAAACAGCATTTTAATCTTGCTTTCACCAACATTAGCTATTATACACGACAGAAACATGAATATGACAGTTTAAATACTTGAAAACAGCATTCATTTGGTATGTTGTTGCAAGCTGAAAACAGCAATTTAATCTTGATTTTGCAAACATAAGCCATTACACACGACATATACATCAATATGACAGTTTAAATACTTGAAAACGGTGTTTTGTATGCCTTTGCATGCTTAAAACAGCATTTTTATCTTGCTTTCACCAACATTAGCTATTATACACGACAGAAACATCAATATGACAGTTTAAATACTTGAAAACGGTGTTTTGTATGCTTTTGCATGCTTAAAAGAGCATTTTAATCTTGCTTTTACCAACATTAGCTATTATACACGACAGAAACATGAATATGACAGTTTAAATACTTGAAAAAGCATTCATTTTGTATGTTTTTGCAAGCTGAAAACAGCTATTTTATCTTAATTTTGCAAACATAAGCCATTACACACGACATATACATGAATATGACAGTTTAAATACTTGAAAACGGTGTTTTGTATGCTTTTGCATGCTTAAAACAGCATTTTTATCATCCTTTCACCAACATTAGCTATAATACACGAGAGAAACATGGATATGACAGTTTAAATACTAGAAAACAGCATTTTGTATGTTTTTGCAAACTGAAAACAGCTATTTTATCTAGATTTTGCAAACATAAGCCATTACACACGACATATACATGAATATTACAGTTTAAATACTTGAAAACGGTGTTTTGTATGCTTTTGCATGCTTAAAACAGCATTTTTATCTTGCTTTCACCAACATTAGCAATTATACAAGACAGAAACATGAATATGACCGTTTAAATATTTGAAAACAGCATTTTGTATGTTTTTGCAAGCTGAAAACAGCAATTTAATCTTGATTTTGCAAACATAAGCCATTACACACGACATATACATCAATATGACAGTTTAAATACTTGAAAACGGTGTTTTGTATGCCTTTGCATGCTTAAAACAGCATTTTTATCTTGCTTTCACCAACATTAGCTATTATACACGACAGAAACATGAATATGACAGTTTAAATACTTGAAAACTGCATTCATTTGGTATGTTGTTGCAAGCTGAAAACAGCAATTTAATCTTGATTTTGTAAACATAAGCCATTACACACGACATATACATCAATATGACAGTTTAAATACTTGAAAACGGTGTTTTGTATGCTTTTGCATGCTTAAAAGAGCATTTTAATCTTGCTTTTACCAACATTAGCTATTATACACGACAGAAACATGAATATGACAGTTTAAATACTTGAAAAAGCATTCATTTTGTATGTTTTTGCAAGCTGAAAACAGCTATTTTATCTTAATTTTGCAAACATAAGCCATTACACACGACATATACATGAATATGACAGTTTAAATACTTGAAAACGGTGTTTTGTATGCTTTTGCATGCTTAAAACAGCATTTTTATCATCCTTTCACCAACATTAGCTATAATACACGAGAGAAACATGGATATGACAGTTTAAATACTAGAAAACAGCATTTTGTATGTTTTTGCAAACTGAAAACAGCTATTTTATCTAGATTTTGCAAACATAAGCCATTACACACGACATATACATGAATATTACAGTTTAAATACTTGAAAACGGTGTTTTGTATGCTTTTGCATGCTTAAAACAGCATTTTTATCTTGCTTTCACCAACATTAGCAATTATACAAGACAGAAACATGAATATGACCGTTTAAATATTTGAAAACAGCATTTTGTATGTTTTTGCAAGCTGAAAACAGCTATTTTATCTTGATTTTGCAAACATAAGCCATTACACACGAAATATACATGAATATGACAGTTTAAATACTTAAAAACAGTGTTTTGTATGCTTTTGCATGCTTAAAACAGCATATTTATATTGCTTTCACCAACATTAGCTATTAAACACGACAGAAACATGAATTTGACATTTTAAATACTTGAAAACGGTGTTTTGTATGCTTTTGCATGCTTAAACCAGCATTTTTATCTTGCTTTCACCAACATTAGCTATTTTACACGACAGAAACATGAATATGACAGTTTAAATTCTTGAAAACAGAATTTTGTATGTTTTTGCAAGCTGAAAACAGCTATTTTATCTTGATTTTGCAAACTTAAGCCATTACACACGACATATACATGAATATGACAGTTTAAATACTTGAAAACGGTGTTTTGTATGCTTTTGCATGCTTAAAACAGCATTTTTATATTGCTTTCACCAACATTAGCTATTAAACACGACAGAAACATGATTTTGACACTTTAAATACTTGAAAACGGTGTTTTGTATGCTTTTGCATGCTTAAACAAGCATTTTTATCTTGCTTTCCCAAACATTAGCTATTATACACGACAAAAACATGAATATGACAGTATAAATACTTGAAAACAGCATTTTGTATGTTTTTGCAAGCTGAAAACGGCTATTTTATCTTGATTTTGCAAACATAAGCCATTACACACGACATATACATGAGTATGACAGTTTAAATACTTGAAAAGAGTGTTTTGTATGCTTTTGCATGCTTAAAACTGCATTTTTATCTTGCTTTCTCCAACATTAGCTAATATACACGACAGAAACATGAATATGACAGTTTAAATACTTGAAAACGGTGTTTTGTATGCTTTTGCTTGCTTAAAACAGCATTTTAATCTTGCTTTCACCAACATTAGCTATTATACACGACAGAAACATGAATATGACAGTTTAAATACTTGAAAACAGCATTCATTTGGTATGTTGTTGCAAGCTGAAAACAGCAATTTAATCTTGATTTTGCAAACATAAGCCATTACACACGACATATACATCAATATGACAGTTTAAATACTTGAAAACGGTGTTTTGTATGCCTTTGCATGCTTAAAACAGCATTTTTATCTTGCTTTCACCAACATTAGCTATTATACACGACAGAAACATCAATATGACAGTTTAAATACTTGAAAACGGTGTTTTGTATGCTTTTGCATGCTTAAAAGAGCATTTTAATCTTGCTTTTACCAACATTAGCTATTATACACGACAGAAACATGAATATGACAGTTTAAATACTTGAAAAAGCATTCATTTTGTATGTTTTTGCAAGCTGAAAACAGCTATTTTATCTTAATTTTGCAAACATAAGCCATTACACACGACATATACATGAATATGACAGTTTAAATACTTGAAAACGGTGTTTTGTATGCTTTTGCATGCTTAAAACAGCATTTTTATCATCCTTTCACCAACATTAGCTATAATACACGAGAGAAACATGGATATGACAGTTTAAATACTAGAAAACAGCATTTTGTATGTTTTTGCAAACTGAAAACAGCTATTTTATCTAGATTTTGCAAACATAAGCCATTACACACGACATATACATGAATATTACAGTTTAAATACTTGAAAACGGTGTTTTGTATGCTTTTGCATGCTTAAAACAGCATTTTTATCTTGCTTTCACCAACATTAGCAATTATACAAGACAGAAACATGAATATGACCGTTTAAATATTTGAAAACAGCATTTTGTATGTTTTTGCAAGCTGAAAACAGCTATTTTATCTTGATTTTGCAAACATAAGCCATTACACACGAAATATACATGAATATGACAGTTTAAATACTTAAAAACAGTGTTTTGTATGCTTTTGCATGCTTAAAACAGCATTTTTATCTTGCTTTCACCAACATTAGCTATTTTACACGACAGAAACATGAATATGACAGTTTAAATACTTGAAAACAGCATTTTGTATGTTTTTGCAAACTGAAAACAGCTATTTTATCTTGATTTTGCAAACATAAGCCATTACACACGACATATACATGAATATGACAGTTTAAATACTTGAAAACGGTGTTTTGTATGCTTTTGCATGCTTAAAACAGCATTTTTATATTGCTTCAACCAACATTAGCTATTTTACACGACAGAAACATGAATATGACAGTTTAAATATTTGAAAACAGCATTTTGTATGTTTTTGCAAGCTGAAAACAGCTATTTTATCTTGATTTTGCAAACATAAGCCACTACACACGACATATACATGAATATGACAGTTTAAATACTTGAAAACGGTGTTTTGTATGCTTTTGCATGCTTTGCTACGCCCCTTAAGGGTTATCCCGCGCAAGCAGCGGTTGAACCACGGCCAGCTAACAGTGGAGACGGGTCGTGGGTCTCCAATCTGAAAATAGGGGTGGGCGCCAGTCGACCTTGGGCCTTCGGTTCAACCTAAATCAGGTTGGTCAACTAACCTTCGGGAAAAGGGGGGTATTCAACAATCAAGCCCGATAATTAACAGTAACAAATTATATTGAATAATAAATATGTACAGAATGAAGTAACTTTTTAAACTTGGCCCGCAGACTGAAGCGAAACAGATCAGCTCGCAATGGAACAATGAATATAATCGGAGGATCACGTAGGAGGTGGTCCGCGACAAGCGAAGAGGACAACGCGGTTCCAATAAGTAGCGCACATCAGATCACGGTTCGCCGATGGTACCAACGTCGTTCGTGACGCGCGAAATGGAATGACCCAAACTGGGCTTCGTCCTACCCGCCTACCCGTCGTACGCACGAGCTACGGTTCACCGAGTGCAACGAGCACTCCAAATTAACAAAAAAAAAAACAAGTGATCCGATTCTTATCAGACAGTTAGGGAACAAGTCGACAATAACAACAATTTAAATACAAATAAGGCCACCGAAGTGAATGAAAAATAATGAACAAAAAAATCTTAGCTGCACGCTGGCTGGAGTGTAGCGTCTTCCCGCTGACGGAGTGGTGGCTCTGGCTCTGCCAAACGTAGGCTCGTACAAGATCGGCTGCCGAGTGTCTCCGAGGTTCGAATGGTAGCGGACGCAGCGTTGTAGCGGGGGAGCCCAAATTCCAAGATGGCCGCAACTGAGCTCGCCAAAATGAGCTGATGAGGTGCGGCGAAATGTTAGAGTGCGAAATAAACGATAACAACAAATAAAAGCCTAGAAGAATACGAACGGTTAGGATATTTTGCGAAGTCGGTACGCCACTAATTAAGTTAAGCCAAATTAATAAAACTAGAGCAATTTCAACAAAACTAATAAATGTACTATCTTAATACAGCTGACTAATAAAATTTCTACTTTATTTACCTGTGATTATTTCTATAATTACGTATTTAAATTTACCTTAGTTGTAGGGCGGCTTAAAAGTAATAGAAAACTGTGGTAACTTGAAATCCGGCACAGCCGATGAATATATAAACTTATAATTCAATTGAGCACGCACCAATAAAAAATCCCACAATGGATATAGTATCAAACCAACGCAAAAAAATGCAACAAAACTAGTGCGTGTGCTCTCACCAACAGTCAATTCAAAAATTAACGTATTTTTTTGCAAAAAAAGTGAAAACTTGTAAAGTCGCGAAATCGCTAATTAATCCGACGACTTAAGTCAATGGCTTAACCTTCGCAAAATCCCTTCGCCGTCCTATTCCGAGGACCACCTGAATATTTTCATAGCCGTAGGAGAAGTTGCCTACGGAGCGGCAATAGAGGAGAAGAATAGGACGTAACAGCTTAAAACAGCATTTTTATCTTGCTTTCACCAACATTAGCTATTATACAAGACAGAAACATGAATATGACAGTTTAAATACTTGAAAACAGTATTTTGTATGTTTTTGCAAGCTGAAAACAGCTATTTTATCTTGATTTTGCAAACATAAGCCATTACACACGACATATACATGCATATGACAGTTTAAATACTTGAAAACGGTGTTTTGTATGCTTTTGCATGCTTAAAACAGCATTTTTATCTTGCTTTCACCAACATTAGCAATTATACAAGACAGAAACATGAATATGACAGTTTATATACTTGAAAACAGCATTTTGTATGTTTTTGCAAGCTGAAAACAGCTATTTTATCTTGATTTTGCAAACATAAGCCATTACACACGACATATACGTGAATATGGCAGTTTAAATACTTGAAAACAGTGTTTTGTATGCTTTTGCATGCTTAAAACAGCATTTTTATCTTGCTTTCACCAACATTAGCTATTTTACACGACAGAAACATGAATATGACAATTTAAATACTTGAAAACAGCATTTTGTATATTTTTGCAAGCTGAAAACAGCTATTTTATCTAGATTTTGCAAACATAAGCCATTACACACGACATATACATGAATATGACAGTTTAAATACTTGAAAACGGTGTTTTGTATGCTTTTGCATGCTTAAAACAGCATTTTTATCTTGCTTTCACCAACATTAGCTATTTTACACGACAGAAACATGAATATGACAGTTTAAATACTTGAAAACAGCATTTTGTATGTTTTTGCAAGCTGAAAACAGCTATTTTATCTTGATTTTGCAAACATAAGCCACTACACACGACATATACATGAATATGACAGTTTAAATACTTGAAAACGGTGTTTTGTATGCTTTTGCATGCTTAAAACAGCATTTTTATCTTGGTTTCACCAACATTAGCTATTATACACGACATATACATGAATATGACAGTTTAAATACTTGAAAACGGTGTTTTGTATGCTTTAGCATGCTTAAAACAGCATTTTTATCTTGCATTCTCCAACATTAGCTATTATACACGACAGAAACATGAATATGACAGTTTAAATACTTAAAAACGGTGTTTTGTATGGTTTTGCTTGCTTAAAACAGCATTTTAATCTTGCTTTCACCAACATTAGCTATTATACACGACATATACATGAATATGACAGTTTAAATACTTGAAAACGGTGTTTTGTATGCTTTTTCATGCTTAAAACAGCATTTTTATCTTGCTTTCACCAACATTAGCTATTATACAAGACAGAAACATGAATATGACAGTTTAAATACTTGAAAACAGTATTTTGAATGTTTTTGCAAGCTGAAAACAGCTATTTTATCTTGATTTTGCAAACATAAGCCATTACACACGACATATACATGAGTATGACAGTTTAAATACTTGAAAACAGTGTTTTGTATGCTTTTGCATGCTTAAAACAGCATTTTTATCTTGCATTCTCCAACATTAGCTATTATACACGACAGAAACATGAATATGACAGTTTAAATACTTGAAAACGGTGTTTTGTATGGTTTTGCTTGCTTAAAACAGCATTTTAATCTTGCTTTCACCAACATTAGCTATTATACACGACAGAAACATGAATATGACAGTTTAAATACTTGAAAACAGCATTCATTTTGTATGTTTTTGCAAGCTGAAAACAGCAATTTTATCTTGATTTTGCAAACATAAGCCATTACACACGACATATACATGAATATGACAGTTTAAATACTTGAAAACGGTGTTTTGTATGCTTTTGCATGCTTAAAACAGCATTTTTATCTTGCTTTCACCAACATTAGCTATTATACACGACAGAAACATGAATATGACAGTTCAAATACTTGAAAACAGCATTCATTTTGTATGTTTTTGCAAGCTGAAATCAGCTATTTTATCTTGATTTTGCAAACATAAGCCATTACACACGACATATACATAAATATGATAGTTTAAATACTTGAAAACGGTGTTTTGTATGCTTTTGCATGCTTAAAACAGCATTTTTATCTTGCTTTCAACAACATTAGCTATTATACACGACAGATACATGAATATGACAGTTTAAATACTTGAAAACGGTGTTTTGTATGCTTTTGCATGCTTAAAACAGCATTTTTATCTTGCTTTCACCAACATTAGCTATTATACAAGACAGAAACATGAATATGACAGTTTGAATACTTAAAAACAGTATTTTGTATGTTTTTGCAAGCTGAAAACAGCTATTTTATCTTGATTTTGCAAACATAAGCCATTACACACGACATATACATGAATATGACAGTTTAAATACTTGAAAACGGTGTTTTGTATGCTTTTGCATGCTTAAAACAGCATTTTTATATTGCTTTCACCAACATTAGCTATTAAACACGACAGAAACATGAATATGACAGTTTAAATACTTGAAAACGGTGTTTTGTATGCTTTTGCTTGCTTAAAACAGCATTTTAATCTTGCTTTCACCAACATTAGCTATTATACACGACAGAAACATGAATATGACAGTTTAAGTACTTGAAAACAGCATTCATTTTGTATGTTTTTGCAAGCTGAAAACAGCAATTTTATCTTGATTTTGCAAACATAAGCCATTACAAACGACATATACATGAATATGACAGTTTAAATACTTGAAAACGGTGTTTTGTATGCTTTTGCATGCTTAAAACAGCATTTTTATCTTGCTTTCACCAACATTAGCAATTATACAAGACAGAAACATGAATATGACAGTTTAAATATTTGAAAACAGCATTTTGTATGTTTTTGCAAGTTGAAAAAAGCTAATTTATCTTGATTTTGCAAACATAAGCCATTACACACGACATATACATGAATATGACAGTTTAAATACTTGAAAACGGTGTTTTGTATGCTTTTGCATGTTTAAAACAGCATATTTATATTGCTTTCACCAACATTAGCTATTAAACACGACAGAAACATGAATTTGACATTTTAAATACTTGAAAACGGTGTTTTGTATGCTTTTGCATGCTTAAACCAGCATTTTTATCTTGCTTTCACCAGCATTAGCTATTATACCCGACAGAAACATGAATATGACAGTTTAAATACTTGAAAACGGTGTTTTGTATGCTTTTGCATGCTTAAAACAGCATTTTTATCTTGCTTTCACCAACATTAGCTATTTTACAAGACAGAAACATGAATATTTTATATTTATATTTTATATTTATTTATTTGGCTAATTACAATGGATGTTTTTAGCAGGTCAACAATAGTAATAAATATACAAGTAACAAAGTATCAAAAATACAATAGTTTTACAGGTAAATGATATACCAAAAACAGGACATAACAGATTCGCATGTCAACAAACAGTGTCAAGCTCGCAAGACAGAAACTCTTCAATTGTATAAAAAGCCTTGTGTATTAATATTTTTTAATACAGTTTTTAAATTTTTTAGTATTTAATTCCTTTATCGTGTTTGGAGGACAATTATAGAGATCGAGATTTAACGAATTTTTATTTGAAATTTGTAATTTGTATTTTGGCTTGCGAAGCAGATTTGCTGATCTTGTCTGGTAAGAGTGGATATCGCCATTGGTAATTAAATGAGGTTTGTTACTATGGATTTCAATTAGAGTGCTCATTATGAACAGTGAAGGAAGAGTCATGATTTCTAAATTGATAAATGATTGTCTGCAGTGGTCATTGTATCCTAGTCCTGATATTGTTCTGACTGCTCTCTTTTGGAGTCTAAAAATTTTTACCGAATTTGAGGAGCTACCCCAAAACAAGATTCCATACGCCATAATAGAGTGGAACAAAGAGAAATAAACAGTTCTGAGAGTTGTTAAATCAACTAGTGTCTTTAGTCTTCTGAGTAAAAACAGGACACCTGACAGTTTGTGGCTGATATGTAAAACGTGCGAATTGCCACTTAGAGATGGCTCGATACTGATGCCAAGAATTGTAACTGGGTCTCCTTTCCTAACATTGTGATTTGTCGATACAATTAGTTCTTGAGTTTTCTCTTTGTTTAGTAATAAAATGACAGTTTAAATACTTGAAAACAGCATTTTGTATGTTTTTGCAAGCTGAAAACAGCTATTTTATCTTGATTTTGCAAACTTAAGCCATTACACACGACATATACATGAATATGACAGTTTAAATACTTGAAAACGGTGTTTTGTATGCTTTTGCATGCTTAAAACAGCATTTTTATATTGCTTTCACCAACATTAGCTATTAAACACGACAGAAACATGAATTTGACACTTTAAATACTTGAAAACGGTGTTTTGTATGCTTTTGCATGCTTAAAACAGCATTTTTATCTTGCTTTCCCAAACATTAGCTATTATACACAACAGAAACATGAATATGACAGTTTAAATACTTGAAAACAGCATTTTGTATGTTTTTGCAAGCTGAAACAGCTATTTTATCTTGATTTTGCAAACATAAGCCATTACACACGACATATAAATGAATATGACAGTTTATATACTTTAAAACAGTGTTATGTATGCATTTGCATGCTTAAAACCGCATTTTCATCTTGCTTTCACCAACATTAGCTATTATACACGACAGAAACATGAATATGACAGTTTAAATACTTGAAAACGGTGTTTTTGTATTCTTGCGCAATAAATTTGTAAGTGGTGCGAGAACAGTGGAAAAATGTGGCACAAAACGGCGATACCACGACGCCATACCGACTAACCTACGCACATCCGAGACCGATTTGGGAGGAGGAATCTCTAAAATAGCACGAACTTTCTCGGGATCTACATGTAGTCCACGTTTATTCACCACGTAACCCAAATAACGTAGCTCATCTCTGCAGAATTTACATTTATCGCGACCTAATGTTAGCCCAGCATCTTTAAGACGAGAAGTGACTTCCTCCAATATCTGCAGGTGTTTTTCAAATGTCTGAGTTACAATGATGATGTCGTCTAAATAAACAAAGACATGGGGCTCTAAATCTGACCCAATAACCTGGTTAATAAAGCGTTGCCATGTTGCTGGTGCATTATGGAGTCCAAAAGGCATGCGACAAAATTGAAAAAGTCCACGATTCGGTACAGTGAACGCTGTGTATTGTTTTGAGTCCGCAGCAACGGGTATCTGCCAGTACGCGGATTTAATGTCTAAGGAGGTCAAAAATTTAGCGTAACGCAGTCGATCGAGGGTATCCGAGACGTAAGGGAGGGGATAGGCATCGCGTCGAGTGACTTTATTCAGTTTCCTGAAGTCCACGCAGAAACGAAGGGTTCCATCCTTTTTCGGCACAAGCAGGATAGGAGAAGACCACGGACTATCCGATTTTTCCACGATACCGTTCTCGAGCATAAATTCAAGCTCCTTATCTACTTGTTTCTGTACTGTCAACCAACTGCGCTAATTGTTGTTCCTGCTCGGAGGTTAAGCTACCGCGGGCATTAATAGCGTCAACAGTGACCGATGTAACCGATGGTGAGCTTGAGAAGGTCCATTCTTCGCGGCGCAAGTCGGGAACTATTCCCATTTCTCGCCAAAAATTCGCGCCAAGAATAAGTAAGTGAGGCAACTCCGGAACTACTAACATATCTATTATTTTCACTTGATCACGCAATCTGACTGGAACCGATATTGTACCAATACTCGCACAACGTTGCCCATTCGCGACGGTGCAGTGTGAAATAAATTTATTTAGAGGCAAATTTAAACGGCTTAATACTTCCCAACCCTGTTTTCCTACTACAGTGCACGAAGCACCCGAATCTAATAAACCTAAAAATGAATTTTCAAATATATAAACCTCTAAATAAGGTCGTTCATCACCTTCCGCGTGAGCCAAGATAAATTCTAACCTAGCATTATTAGTGACCGATAGTAAGTTATCGCGGTGAAGTATACGGTCTTTTACTTCATCCGACGCTCGTTTCCCGAGTTACATGTAGTACAATTTCTAACCGTCACATCCGGCTTCCCGCATCTATAACAGTAACGTTTATGTGGTGCGCGGCAATTAGCAGCTAAATGTCCCGATTTTCCACAGTTCCAGCATGAACGAACATCATGATGTGTAGTGTCAACAGAATTTCTAAATTCGGAATCATTACGCGGCCGGTATACGTCGCGATACGAGGTTGAAGGTGGTTCCGTAGAAAGGTAAGCTAAATCAGGTTCCAGCATCTGACTACGACGCGGCGGTGGAGCGAAGTGCTCAACTGACTCTCTCCGTTCGTCCATTCTGCGACACAATCGTAATAATTCTGCCACCGATCTGACATCAACGAGCGCTAATTGTTTTTGGTAGAAGGGTAGAATATTTCTCATAAGTATATGAATTTTAAGTTCTTCTGATATCCTTGAACCTAACCTCGAAAACATAGTCGACATAACCGCGAAATAAATACCGATTGATTCGTGAGGCCCTTGAGTGCGGCGTTTAATTTCATCCAGTAATTTCTCCTCATAGTTGAGAGGTAGAAATTCTGATTTTAAACCATGTACCAAATCATCCCAACTATTAAATAACTGCCTATTTTCCCTATACCAAATTAAAGCGTTTCCTTCAAATAAATCAATCGCAGATGACATCAGTTCAGTTTTGTTAACGTGACGAGCAACGCGCAATTCCTCTACTCGATCTAAAAATGAATTTAAGGACATCAACCTAAGATCGCCCGAAAATTTTAACCCCCATTTCGATACCGGTACCGATTTATGAGACGTAGTAGCTAGCTTAAGTTCCTGTTCTAAATCGGAATCGGAAGAGACGGAATCAAAGTCGGATAATTTTAAATCAGCAACGGATAAATTCAAAAGTTGGCTGGCTGCAGTGGACGAGTGTTTGACGGCTTTGGCTTTAGTGCGCAGGTCCGATTGCAAGGTGATTAATTGGCCTAGTAATTTTGACTTCGCCGTACGCTGTTCCTCCGTACTAACCACACAGCGATTAAGACGTCCAATGGAGTGCAAAATTTTCGTCTCTAGCTTTTTAAATTCAGTCGATATTTTTAGCTCGGCAAAAGATTCCAACAGTGATTTTATCTCTTTAATTTTCTCGAGAATAGCGACACGATCTTCGTCGAATGTGAAGGGGTGTTTAGGCAATGCTAAATTTGAAGATTTTTCGAGCTTTAAAAGGTAGCGTAATGATTTTCTCATGGAATCTATACTACTAACTTCATCGATTCCTCTGACCTTTATCTCGTACGTTAGCTCGTCTTTTGATAGGCGATTTATTTCTATTTTAGGGTCCATAACTAACTGATACACTGACACAATTAATAAAGAAAACGCTAATAATGAGAAGAAGTTGAGAAACAACAACAACAAAAATAAGGTGAGTAATAATAATACCCCAGATAACCTACTTAACTATCTCCCAAAATTCTAAACTCTAAATATCTTACAGCAAGTACTAAATGATAACGAAACCAAAACTAAGATTGCAACACGACTGTGCTAGGTCGGTACCAGGTCGGTGCCAGGTCGGTGCCCCACGTTGGGCGCCAATTAAGCTTGCTACGCCCCTTAAGGGTTATCCCGCGCAAGCAGCGGTTGAACCACGGCCAGCTAACAGTGGAGACGGGTCGTGGGTCTCCAATCTGAAAATAGGGGTGGGCGCCAGTCGACCTTGGGCCTTCGGTTCAACCTAAATCAGGTTGGTCAACTAACCTTCGGGAAAAGGGGGGTATTCAACAATCAAGCCCGATAATTAACAGTAACAAATTATATTGAATAATAAATATGTACAGAATGAAGTAACTTTTTAAACTTGGCCCGCAGACTGAAGCGAAACAGATCAGCTCGCAATGGAACAATGAATATAATCGGAGGATCACGTAGGAGGTGGTCCGCGACAAGCGAAGAGGACAACGCGGTTCCAATAAGTAGCGCACATCAGATCACGGTTCGCCGATGGTACCAACGTCGTTCGTGACGCGCGAAATGGAATGACCCAAACTGGGCTTCGTCCTACCCGCCTACCCGTCGTACGCACGAGCTACGGTTCACCGAGTGCAACGAGCACTCCAAATTAACAAAAAAAAAAAACAAGTGATCCGATTCTTATCAGACAGTTAGGGAACAAGTCGACAATAACAACAATTTAAATACAAATAAGGCCACCGAAGTGAATGAAAAATAATGAACAAAAAAATCTTAGCTGCACGCTGGCTGGAGTGTAGCGTCTTCCCGCTGACGGAGTGGTGGCTCTGGCTCTGCCAAACGTAGGCTCGTACAAGATCGGCTGCCGAGTGTCTCCGAGGTTCGAATGGTAGCGGACGCAGCGTTGTAGCGGGGGAGCCCAAATTCCAAGATGGCCGCAACTGAGCTCGCCAAAATGAGCTGATGAGGTGCGGCGAAATGTTAGAGTGCGAAATAAACGATAACAACAAATAAAAGCCTAGAAGAATACGAACGGTTAGGATATTTTGCGAAGTCGGTACGCCACTAATTAAGTTAAGCCAAATTAATAAAACTAGAGCAATTTCAACAAAACTAATAAATGTACTATCTTAATACAGCTGACTAATAAAATTTCTACTTTATTTACCTGTGATTATTTCTATAATTACGTATTTAAATTTACCTTAGTTGTAGGGCGGCTTAAAAGTAATAGAAAACTGTGGTAACTTGAAATCCGGCACAGCCGATGAATATATAAACTTATAATTCAATTGAGCACGCACCAATAAAAAATCCCACAATGGATATAGTATCAAACCAACGCAAAAAAATGCAACAAAACTAGTGCGTGTGCTCTCACCAACAGTCAATTCAAAAATTAACGTATTTTTTTGCAAAAAAAGTGAAAACTTGTAAAGTCGCGAAATCGCTAATTAATCCGACGACTTAAGTCAATGGCTTAACCTTCGCAAAATCCCTTCGCCGTCCTATTCCGAGGACCACCTGAATATTTTCATAGCCGTAGGAGAAGTTGCCTACGGAGCGGCAATAGAGGAGAAGAATAGGACGTAACAGCTTAAAACAGCATTTTTATCTTGCTTTCACCAACATTAGCTATTATACAAGACAGAAACATGAATATGACAGTTTAAATACTTGAAAACAGTATTTTGTATGTTTTTGCAAGCTGAAAACAGCTATTTTATCTTGATTTTGCAAACATAAGCCATTACACACGACATATACATGCATATGACAGTTTAAATACTTGAAAACGGTGTTTTGTATGCTTTTGCATGCTTAAAACAGCATTTTTATCTTGCTTTCACCAACATTAGCAATTATACAAGACAGAAACATGAATATGACAGTTTATATACTTGAAAACAGCATTTTGTATGTTTTTGCAAGCTGAAAACAGCTATTTTATCTTGATTTTGCAAACATAAGCCATTACACACGACATATACGTGAATATGGCAGTTTAAATACTTGAAAACAGTGTTTTGTATGCTTTTGCATGCTTAAAACAGCATTTTTATCTTGCTTTCACCAACATTAGCTATTTTACACGACAGAAACATGAATATGACAATTTAAATACTTGAAAACAGCATTTTGTATATTTTTGCAAGCTGAAAACAGCTATTTTATCTAGATTTTGCAAACATAAGCCATTACACACGACATATACATGAATATGACAGTTTAAATACTTGAAAACGGTGTTTTGTATGCTTTTGCATGCTTAAAACAGCATTTTTATCTTGCTTTCACCAACATTAGCTATTTTACACGACAGAAACATGAATATGACAGTTTAAATACTTGAAAACAGCATTTTGTATGTTTTTGCAAGCTGAAAACAGCTATTTTATCTTGATTTTGCAAACATAAGCCACTACACACGACATATACATGAATATGACAGTTTAAATACTTGAAAACGGTGTTTTGTATGCTTTTGCATGCTTAAAACAGCATTTTTATCTTGGTTTCACCAACATTAGCTATTATACACGACATATACATGAATATGACAGTTTAAATACTTGAAAACGGTGTTTTGTATGCTTTAGCATGCTTAAAACAGCATTTTTATCTTGCATTCTCCAACATTAGCTATTATACACGACAGAAACATGAATATGACAGTTTAAATACTTAAAAACGGTGTTTTGTATGGTTTTGCTTGCTTAAAACAGCATTTTAATCTTGCTTTCACCAACATTAGCTATTATACACGACATATACATGAATATGACAGTTTAAATACTTGAAAACGGTGTTTTGTATGCTTTTTCATGCTTAAAACAGCATTTTTATCTTGCTTTCACCAACATTAGCTATTATACAAGACAGAAACATGAATATGACAGTTTAAATACTTGAAAACAGTATTTTGAATGTTTTTGCAAGCTGAAAACAGCTATTTTATCTTGATTTTGCAAACATAAGCCATTACACACGACATATACATGAGTATGACAGTTTAAATACTTGAAAACAGTGTTTTGTATGCTTTTGCATGCTTAAAACAGCATTTTTATCTTGCATTCTCCAACATTAGCTATTATACACGACAGAAACATGAATATGACAGTTTAAATACTTGAAAACGGTGTTTTGTATGGTTTTGCTTGCTTAAAACAGCATTTTAATCTTGCTTTCACCAACATTAGCTATTATACACGACAGAAACATGAATATGACAGTTTAAATACTTGAAAACAGCATTCATTTTGTATGTTTTTGCAAGCTGAAAACAGCAATTTTATCTTGATTTTGCAAACATAAGCCATTACACACGACATATACATGAATATGACAGTTTAAATACTTGAAAACGGTGTTTTGTATGCTTTTGCATGCTTAAAACAGCATTTTTATCTTGCTTTCACCAACATTAGCTATTATACACGACAGAAACATGAATATGACAGTTCAAATACTTGAAAACAGCATTCATTTTGTATGTTTTTGCAAGCTGAAATCAGCTATTTTATCTTGATTTTGCAAACATAAGCCATTACACACGACATATACATAAATATGATAATTTAAATACTTGAAAACGGTGTTTTGTATGCTTTTGCATGCTTAAAACAGCATTTTTATCTTGCTTTCAACAACATTAGCTATTATACACGACAGATACATGAATATGACAGTTTAAATACTTGAAAACGGTGTTTTGTATGCTTTTGCATGCTTAAAACAGCATTTTTATCTTGCTTTCACCAACATTAGCTATTATACAAGACAGAAACATGAATATGACAGTTTAAATACTTAAAAACAGTATTTTGTATGTTTTTGCAAGCTGAAAACAGCTATTTTATCTTGATTTTGCAAACATAAGCCATTACACACGACATATACATGAATATGACAGTTTAAATACTTGAAAACGGTGTTTTGTATGCTTTTGCATGCTTAAAACAGCATTTTTATATTGCTTTCACCAACATTAGCTATTAAACACGACAGAAACATGAATATGACAGTTTAAATACTTGAAAACGGTGTTTTGTATGCTTTTGCTTGCTTAAAACAGCATTTTAATCTTGCTTTCACCAACATTAGCTATTATACACGACAGAAACATGAATATGACAGTTTAAGTACTTGAAAACAGCATTCATTTTGTATGTTTTTGCAAGCTGAAAACAGCAATTTTATCTTGATTTTGCAAACATAAGCCATTACAAACGACATATACATGAATATGACAGTTTAAATACTTGAAAACGGTGTTTTGTATGCTTTTGCATGCTTAAAACAGCATTTTTATCTTGCTTTCACCAACATTAGCAATTATACAAGACAGAAACATGAATATGACAGTTTAAATATTTGAAAACAGCATTTTGTATGTTTTTGCAAGTTGAAAAAAGCTAATTTATCTTGATTTTGCAAACATAAGCCATTACACACGACATATACATGAATATGACAGTTTAAATACTTGAAAACGGTGTTTTGTATGCTTTTGCATGTTTAAAACAGCATATTTATATTGCTTTCACCAACATTAGCTATTAAACACGACAGAAACATGAATTTGACATTTTAAATACTTGAAAACGGTGTTTTGTATGCTTTTGCATGCTTAAACCAGCATTTTTATCTTGCTTTCACCAGCATTAGCTATTATACCCGACAGAAACATGAATATGACAGTTTAAATACTTGAAAACGGTGTTTTGTATGCTTTTGCATGCTTAAAACAGCATTTTTATCTTGCTTTCACCAACATTAGCTATTTTACAAGACAGAAACATGAATATTTTATATTTATATTTTATATTTATTTATTTGGCTAATTACAATGGATGTTTTTAGCAGGTCAACAATAGTAATAAATATACAAGTAACAAAGTATCAAAAATACAATAGTTTTACAGGTAAATGATATACCAAAAACAGGACATAACAGATTCGCATGTCAACAAACAGTGTCAAGCTCGCAAGACAGAAACTCTTCAATTGTATAAAAAGCCTTGTGTATTAATATTTTTTAATACAGTTTTTAAATTTTTTAGTATTTAATTCCTTTATCGTGTTTGGAGGACAATTATAGAGATCGAGATTTAACGAATTTTTATTTGAAATTTGTAATTTGTATTTTGGCTTGCGAAGCAGATTTGCTGATCTTGTCTGGTAAGAGTGGATATCGCCATTGGTAATTAAATGAGGTTTGTTACTATGGATTTCAATTAGAGTGCTCATTATGAACAGTGAAGGAAGAGTCATGATTTCTAAATTGATAAATGATTGTCTGCAGTGGTCATTGTATCCTAGTCCTGATATTGTTCTGACTGCTCTCTTTTGGAGTCTAAAAATTTTTACCGAATTTGAGGAGCTACCCCAAAACAAGATTCCATACGCCATAATAGAGTGGAACAAAGAGAAATAAACAGTTCTGAGAGTTGTTAAATCAACTAGTGTCTTTAGTCTTCTGAGTAAAAACAGGACACCTGACAGTTTGTGGCTGATATGTAAAACGTGCGAATTGCCACTTAGAGATGGCTCGATACTGATGCCAAGAATTGTAACTGGGTCTCCTTTCCTAACATTGTGATTTGTCGATACAATTAGTTCTTGAGTTTTCTCTTTGTTTAGTAATAAAATGACAGTTTAAATACTTGAAAACAGCATTTTGTATGTTTTTGCAAGCTGAAAACAGCTATTTTATCTTGATTTTGCAAACTTAAGCCATTACACACGACATATACATGAATATGACAGTTTAAATACTTGAAAACGGTGTTTTGTATGCTTTTGCATGCTTAAAACAGCATTTTTATATTGCTTTCACCAACATTAGCTATTAAACACGACAGAAACATGAATTTGACACTTTAAATACTTGAAAACGGTGTTTTGTATGCTTTTGCATGCTTAAAACAGCATTTTTATCTTGCTTTCCCAAACATTAGCTATTATACACAACAGAAACATGAATATGACAGTTTAAATACTTGAAAACAGCATTTTGTATGTTTTTGCAAGCTGAAACAGCTATTTTATCTTGATTTTGCAAACATAAGCCATTACACACGACATATAAATGAATATGACAGTTTATATACTTTAAAACAGTGTTATGTATGCATTTGCATGCTTAAAACCGCATTTTCATCTTGCTTTCACCAACATTAGCTATTATACACGACAGAAACATGAATATGACAGTTTAAATACTTGAAAACGGTGTTTTTGTATTCTTGCGCAATAAATTTGTAAGTGGTGCGAGAACAGTGGAAAAATGTGGCACAAAACGGCGATACCACGACGCCATACCGACTAACCTACGCACATCCGAGACCGATTTGGGAGGAGGAATCTCTAAAATAGCACGAACTTTCTCGGGATCTACATGTAGTCCACGTTTATTCACCACGTAACCCAAATAACGTAGCTCATCTCTGCAGAATTTACATTTATCGCGACCTAATGTTAGCCCAGCATCTTTAAGACGAGAAGTGACTTCCTCCAATATCTGCAGGTGTTTTTCAAATGTCTGAGTTACAATGATGATGTCGTCTAAATAAACAAAGACATGGGGCTCTAAATCTGACCCAATAACCTGGTTAATAAAGCGTTGCCATGTTGCTGGTGCATTATGGAGTCCAAAAGGCATGCGACAAAATTGAAAAAGTCCACGATTCGGTACAGTGAACGCTGTGTATTGTTTTGAGTCCGCAGCAACGGGTATCTGCCAGTACGCGGATTTAATGTCTAAGGAGGTCAAAAATTTAGCGTAACGCAGTCGATCGAGGGTATCCGAGACGTAAGGGAGGGGATAGGCATCGCGTCGAGTGACTTTATTCAGTTTCCTGAAGTCCACGCAGAAACGAAGGGTTCCATCCTTTTTCGGCACAAGCAGGATAGGAGAAGACCACGGACTATCCGATTTTTCCACGATACCGTTCTCGAGCATAAATTCAAGCTCCTTATCTACTTGTTTCTGTACTGTCAACCAACTGCGCTAATTGTTGTTCCTGCTCGGAGGTTAAGCTACCGCGGGCATTAATAGCGTCAACAGTGACCGATGTAACCGATGGTGAGCTTGAGAAGGTCCATTCTTCGCGGCGCAAGTCGGGAACTATTCCCATTTCTCGCCAAAAATTCGCGCCAAGAATAAGTAAGTGAGGCAACTCCGGAACTACTAACATATCTATTATTTTCACTTGATCACGCAATCTGACTGGAACCGATATTGTACCAATACTCGCACAACGTTGCCCATTCGCGACGGTGCAGTGTGAAATAAATTTATTTAGAGGCAAATTTAAACGGCTTAATACTTCCCAACCCTGTTTTCCTACTACAGTGCACGAAGCACCCGAATCTAATAAACCTAAAAATGAATTTTCAAATATATAAACCTCTAAATAAGGTCGTTCATCACCTTCCGCGTGAGCCAAGATAAATTCTAACCTAGCATTATTAGTGACCGATAGTAAGTTATCGCGGTGAAGTATACGGTCTTTTACTTCATCCGACGCTCGTTTCCCGAGTTACATGTAGTACAATTTCTAACCGTCACATCCGGCTTCCCGCATCTATAACAGTAACGTTTATGTGGTGCGCGGCAATTAGCAGCTAAATGTCCCGATTTTCCACAGTTCCAGCATGAACGAACATCATGATGTGTAGTGTCAACAGAATTTCTAAATTCGGAATCATTACGCGGCCGGTATACGTCGCGATACGAGGTTGAAGGTGGTTCCGTAGAAAGGTAAGCTAAATCAGGTTCCAGCATCTGACTACGACGCGGCGGTGGAGCGAAGTGCTCAACTGACTCTCTCCGTTCGTCCATTCTGCGACACAATCGTAATAATTCTGCCACCGATCTGACATCAACGAGCGCTAATTGTTTTTGGTAGAAGGGTAGAATATTTCTCATAAGTATATGAATTTTAAGTTCTTCTGATATCCTTGAACCTAACCTCGAAAACATAGTCGACATAACCGCGAAATAAATACCGATTGATTCGTGAGGCCCTTGAGTGCGGCGTTTAATTTCATCCAGTAATTTCTCCTCATAGTTGAGAGGTAGAAATTCTGATTTTAAACCATGTACCAAATCATCCCAACTATTAAATAACTGCCTATTTTCCCTATACCAAATTAAAGCGTTTCCTTCAAATAAATCAATCGCAGATGACATCAGTTCAGTTTTGTTAACGTGACGAGCAACGCGCAATTCCTCTACTCGATCTAAAAATGAATTTAAGGACATCAACCTAAGATCGCCCGAAAATTTTAACCCCCATTTCGATACCGGTACCGATTTATGAGTCGTAGTAGCTAGCTTAAGTTCCTGTTCTAAATCGGAATCGGAAGAGACGGAATCAAAGTCGGATAATTTTAAATCAGCAACGGATAAATTCAAAAGTTGGCTGGCTGCAGTGGACGAGTGTTTGACGGCTTTGGCTTTAGTGCGCAGGTCCGATTGCAAGGTGATTAATTGGCCTAGTAATTTTGACTTCGCCGTACGCTGTTCCTCCGTACTAACCACACAGCGATTAAGACGTCCAATGGAGTGCAAAATTTTCGTCTCTAGCTTTTTAAATTCAGTCGATATTTTTAGCTCGGCAAAAGATTCCAACAGTGATTTTATCTCTTTAATTTTCTCGAGAATAGCGACACGATCTTCGTCGAATGTGAAGGGGTGTTTAGGCAATGCTAAATTTGAAGATTTTTCGAGCTTTAAAAGGTAGCGTAATGATTTTCTCATGGAATCTATACTACTAACTTCATCGATTCCTCTGACCTTTATCTCGTACGTTAGCTCGTCTTTTGATAGGCGATTTATTTCTATTTTAGGGTCCATAACTAACTGATACACTGACACAATTAATAAAGAAAACGCTAATAATGAGAAGAAGTTGAGAAACAACAACAACAAAAATAAGGTGAGTAATAATAATACCCCAGATAACCTACTTAACTATCTCCCAAAATTCTAAACTCTAAATATCTTACAGCAAGTACTAAATGATAACGAAACCAAAACTAAGATTGCAACACGACTGTGCTAGGTCGGTACCAGGTCGGTGCCAGGTCGGTGCCCCACGTTGGGCGCCAATTAAGCTTGCTACGCCCCTTAAGGGTTATCCCGCGCAAGCAGCGGTTGAACCACGGCCAGCTAACAGTGGAGACGGGTCGTGGGTCTCCAATCTGAAAATAGGGGTGGGCGCCAGTCGACCTTGGGCCTTCGGTTCAACCTAAATCAGGTTGGTCAACTAACCTTCGGGAAAAGGGGGGTATTCAACAATCAAGCCCGATAATTAACAGTAACAAATTATATTGAATAATAAATATGTACAGAATGAAGTAACTTTTTAAACTTGGCCCGCAGACTGAAGCGAAACAGATCAGCTCGCAATGGAACAATGAATATAATCGGAGGATCACGTAGGAGGTGGTCCGCGACAAGCGAAGAGGACAACGCGGTTCCAATAAGTAGCGCACATCAGATCACGGTTCGCCGATGGTACCAACGTCGTTCGTGACGCGCGAAATGGAATGACCCTAACTGGGCTTCGTCCTACCCGCCTACCCGTCGTACGCACGAGCTACGGTTCACCGAGTGCAACGAGCACTCCAAATTAACAAAAAAAAAAACAAGTGATCCGATTCTTATCAGACAGTTAGGGAACAAGTCGACAATAACAACAATTTAAATACAAATAAGGCCACCGAAGTGAATGAAAAATAATGAACAAAAAAATCTTAGCTGCACGCTGGCTGGAGTGTAGCGTCTTCCCGCTGACGGAGTGGTGGCTCTGGCTCTGCCAAACGTAGGCTCGTACAAGATCGGCTGCCGAGTGTCTCCGAGGTTCGAATGGTAGCGGACGCAGCGTTGTAGCGGGGGAGCCCAAATTCCAAGATGGCCGCAACTGAGCTCGCCAAAATGAGCTGATGAGGTGCGGCGAAATGTTAGAGTGCGAAATAAACGATAACAACAAATAAAAGCCTAGAAGAATACGAACGGTTAGGATATTTTGCGAAGTCGGTACGCCACTAATTAAGTTAAGCCAAATTAATAAAACTAGAGCAATTTCAACAAAACTAATAAATGTACTATCTTAATACAGCTGACTAATAAAATTTCTACTTTATTTACCTGTGATTATTTCTATAATTACGTATTTAAATTTACCTTAGTTGTAGGGCGGCTTAAAAGTAATAGAAAACTGTGGTAACTTGAAATCCGGCACAGCCGATGAATATATAAACTTATAATTCAATTGAGCACGCACCAATAAAAAATCCCACAATGGATATAGTATCAAACCAACGCAAAAAAATGCAACAAAACTAGTGCGTGTGCTCTCACCAACAGTCAATTCAAAAATTAACGTATTTTTTTGCAAAAAAAGTGAAAACTTGTAAAGTCGCGAAATCGCTAATTAATCCGACGACTTAAGTCAATGGCTTAACCTTCGCAAAATCCCTTCGCCGTCCTATTCCGAGGACCACCTGAATATTTTCATAGCCGTAGGAGAAGTTGCCTACGGAGCGGCAATAGAGGAGAAGAATAGGACGTAACAGCTTAAAACAGCATTTTTATCTTGCTTTCACCAACATTAGCTATTATACAAGACAGAAACATGAATATGACAGTTTAAATACTTGAAAACAGTATTTTGTATGTTTTTGCAAGCTGAAAACAGCTATTTTATCTTGATTTTGCAAACATAAGCCATTACACACGACATATACATGCATATGACAGTTTAAATACTTGAAAACGGTGTTTTGTATGCTTTTGCATGCTTAAAACAGCATTTTTATCTTGCTTTCACCAACATTAGCAATTATACAAGACAGAAACATGAATATGACAGTTTATATACTTGAAAACAGCATTTTGTATGTTTTTGCAAGCTGAAAACAGCTATTTTATCTTGATTTTGCAAACATAAGCCATTACACACGACATATACGTGAATATGGCAGTTTAAATACTTGAAAACAGTGTTTTGTATGCTTTTGCATGCTTAAAACAGCATTTTTATCTTGCTTTCACCAACATTAGCTATTTTACACGACAGAAACATGAATATGACAATTTAAATACTTGAAAACAGCATTTTGTATATTTTTGCAAGCTGAAAACAGCTATTTTATCTAGATTTTGCAAACATAAGCCATTACACACGACATATACATGAATATGACAGTTTAAATACTTGAAAACGGTGTTTTGTATGCTTTTGCATGCTTAAAACAGCATTTTTATCTTGCTTTCACCAACATTAGCTATTTTACACGACAGAAACATGAATATGACAATTTAAATACTTGAAAACAGCATTTTGTATATTTTTGCAAGCTGAAAACAGCTATTTTATCTAGATTTTGCAAACATAAACCATTACACACGACATATACATGAATATGACAGTTTAAATACTTGAAAACGGTGTTTTGTATGCTTTTGCATGCTTAAAACAGCATTTTTATCTTGCTTTCACCAACATTAGCTATTTTACACGACAGAAACATGAATATGACAGTTTAAATACTTGAAAACAGCATTTTGTATGTTTTTGCAAGCTGAAAACAGCTATTTTATCTTGATTTTGCAAACATAAGCCACTACACACGACATATACATGAATATGACAGTTTAAATACTTGAAAACGGTGTTTTGTATGCTTTTGCATGCTTAAAACAGCATTTTTATCTTGGTTTCACCAACATTAGCTATTATACACGACATATACATGAATATGACAATTTAAATACTTGAAAACGGTGTTTTGTATGCTTTAGCATGCTTAAAACAGCATTTTTATCTTGCATTCTCCAACATTAGCTATTATACACGACAGAAACATGAATATGACAGTTTAAATACTTAAAAACGGTGTTTTGTATGGTTTTGCTTGCTTAAAACAGCATTTTAATCTTGCTTTCACCAACATTAGCTATTATACACGACATATACATGAATATGACAGTTTAAATACTTGAAAACGGTGTTTTGTATGCTTTTTCATGCTTAAAACAGCATTTTTATCTTGCTTTCACCAACATTAGCTATTATACAAGACAGAAACATGAATATGACAGTTTAAATACTTGAAAACAGTATTTTGAATGTTTTTGCAAGCTGAAAACAGCTATTTTATCTTGATTTTGCAAACATAAGCCATTACACACGACATATACATGAGTATGACAGTTTAAATACTTGAAAACAGTGTTTTGTATGCTTTTGCATGCTTAAAACAGCATTTTTATCTTGCATTCTCCAACATTAGCTATTATACACGACAGAAACATGAATATGACAGTTTGAATACTTGAAAACGGTGTTTTGTATGGTTTTGCTTGCTTAAAACAGCATTTTAATCTTGCTTTCACCAACATTAGCTATTATACACGACAGAAACATGAATATGACAGTTTAAATACTTGAAAACAGCATTCATTTTGTATGTTTTTGCAAGCTGAAAACAGCAATTTTATCTTGATTTTGCAAACATAAGCCATTACACACGACATATACATGAATATGACAGTTTAAATACTTGAAAACGGTGTTTTGTATGCTTTTGCATGCTTAAAACAGCATTTTTATCTTGCTTTCACCAACATTAGCTATTATACACGACAGAAACATGAATATGACAGTTCAAATACTTGAAAACAGCATTCATTTTGTATGTTTTTGCAAGCTGAAATCAGCTATTTTATCTTGATTTTGCAAACATAAGCCATTACACACGACATATACATAAATATGATAGTTTAAATACTTGAAAACGGTGTTTTGTATGCTTTTGCATGCTTAAAACAGCATTTTTATCTTGCTTTCAACAACATTAGCTATTATACACGACAGATACATGAATATGACAGTTTAAATACTTGAAAACGGTGTTTTGTATGCTTTTGCATGCTTAAAACAGCATTTTTATCTTGCTTTCACCAACATTAGCTATTATACAAGACAGAAACATGAATATGACAGTTTAAATACTTAAAAACAGTATTTTGTATGTTTTTGCAAGCTGAAAACAGCTATTTTATCTTGATTTTGCAAACATAAGCCATTACACACGACATATACATGAATATGACAGTTTAAATACTTGAAAACGGTGTTTTGTATGCTTTTGCATGCTTAAAACAGCATTTTTATATTGCTTTCACCAACATTAGCTATTAAACACGACAGAAACATGAATATGACAGTTTAAATACTTGAAAACGGTGTTTTGTATGCTTTTGCTTGCTTAAAACAGCATTTTAATCTTGCTTTCACCAACATTAGCTATTATACACGACAGAAACATGAATATGACAGTTTAAGTACTTGAAAACAGCATTCATTTTGTATGTTTTTGCAAGCTGAAAACAGCAATTTTATCTTGATTTTGCAAACATAAGCCATTACAAACGACATATACATGAATATGACAGTTTAAATACTTGAAAACGGTGTTTTGTATGCTTTTGCATGCTTAAAACAGCATTTTTATCTTGCTTTCACCAACATTAGCTATTATACACGACAGAAACATGAATATGACAGTTTAAATACTTGAAAACAGCATTTTGTATGTTTTTGCAAACTGAAAACAGCTATTTTATCTTGATTTTGCAAACATAAGCCATTACACACGACATATAAATGAATATGACAGTTTAAATACTTAAAAACAGCATTTTGTATGTTTTTGCAAGCTGAAAACAGCTATTATATCTTGATTTTGCAAACATAAGCCATTACAAACGACATATACATGAATATGACAGTTTAAATATTTGAAAACGGTGTTTTGTATGCTTTTGCCTGCTTAAAACAGCATTTTTATCTTGCTTTCACCAACATTAGCTATTATACACGAGAGAAACATGGATATGACAGTTTAAATACTTGAAAACAGCATTTTGTATGTTTTTGCAAACTGAAAACAGCTATTTTATCTTGATTTTGCAAACATAAGCCATTACACACGACATATACATGAATAAGACAGTTTAAATACTTGAAAACGGTGTTTTGTATGCTTTTGCATGCTTAAAACAGCATTTTTATATTGCTTTCACCAACATTAGCTATTATACACGACAGAAACATGAATATGACAGTTTAAATACTTGAAAACGGTGTTTTGTATGCTTTTGCATGATTAAAACAGCATTTTTATCTTGCTTTCACCAACATTAGCTATTATACACGACAGAAACATGAATATGACAGTTTAAATACTTGAAAACGGTGTTTTGTATGCTTTTTCATGCTTAAAACAGCATTTTTATCTTGCTTTCACCAACATTAGCTATTTTACATGACAGAAACATGAATATGACAGTTTAAATACTTGAAAACAGCATTTTGTATGTTTTTGCAAGCTGAAAACAGCTATTTTATCTTGATTTTGCAAACAAAAGCCATTACACACGACATATACATGAATATGACAGTTTAAATACTTGAAAACGGTGTTTTGTATGCTTTTGCATGCTTAAAACAGCATTTTTATCTTGGTTTCACCAACATTAGCTATTATACACGACAGAAACATGAATATGACAGTTCAAATACTTGCAAACAGCATTCACTTTGTATGTTTTTGCAAGCTGAAAACAGCTATTTTATCTTGATTTTGCAAACATAAGCCATTACACACGACATATACATAAATATGATAGTTTAAATACTTGAAAACGGTGTTTTGTATGCTTTTGCATGCTTAAAACAGCATTTTTATCTTGCTTTCAACAACATTAGCTATTATACACGACAGAAACATGAATATGACAGTTTAAATACTTGAAAACGGTGTTTTGTATGCTTTTGCATGCTTAAAACAGCATTTTTATCTTGCTTTCACCAACTTTAGCTATTATACAAGACAGAAACATGAATATGACAGTTTAAATACTTAAAAACAGTATTTTGTATGTTTTTGCAAGCTGAAAACAGCTATTTTATCTTGATTTTGCAAACATAAGCCATTACACACGACATATACATGAATATGACAGTTTAAATACTTGAAAACGGTGTTTTGTATGCTTTTGCATGCTTAAAACAGCATTTTTATATTGCTTTCACCAACATTAGCTATTAAACACGACAGAAACATGAATATGACAATTTAAATACTTGAAAACGGTGTTTTGTATGCTTTTGCTTGCTTAAAACAGCATTTTAATCTTGCTTTCACCAACATTAGCTATTATACACGACAGAAACATGAATATGACAGTTTAAATACTTGAAAACAGCATTTTGTATGTTTTTGCAAACTGAAACAGCTATTTTATCTTGATTTTGCAAACATAAGCCATTACACACGACATATAAATGAATATGACAGTTTAAATACTTAAAAACAGCATTTTGTATGTTTTTGCAAGCTGAAAACAGCTATTTTAACTTGATTTGCAAACATAAGCCATTACAAACGACATATACATGGAATATGACAGTTTAAATACTTGAAAACGGTGTTTTGTATGCTTTTGCATGCTTAAAACAGCATTTTTTTCTTGCTTTCACCAACATTAGCTATTATACACGAGAGAAACATGGATATGACAGTTTAAATACTTGAAAACAGCATTTTGTATGTTTTTGCAAACTGAAAACAGCAATTTTATCTTGATTTTGCAAACATAAGCCATTACACACGACATATACATAAATATGATAGTTTAAATACTTGAAAACGGTGTTTGTATGCTTTTGCATGCTTAAAACAGCATTTTTTATCTTGCTTTCAACAACATTAGCTATTATACACGACAGAAACATGAATATGACAGTTTAAATACTTGAAAACGGTGTTTTGTATGCTTTTGCATGCTTAAAACAGCATTTTTATCTTGCTTTCACCAACATTAGCTATTATACAAGACAGAAACATGAATATGACAGTTTAAATACTTAAAAACAGTATTTTGTATGTTTTTGCAAGCTGAAAACAGCTATTTTATCTTGATTTTGCAAACATAAGCCATTACGCACGACATATACATGAATATGACAGTTTAAATACTTGAAACGGTGTTTTGTATGCTTTTGCATGCTTAAAACAGCATTTTTATATTGCTTTCCCCAACATTAGCTATTAAACACGACAGAAACATGAATATGACAGTTTAAATACTTGAAAACGGTGTTTTGTATGCTTTTGCTTGCTTAAAACAGCATTTTAATCTTGCTTTCACCAACATTAGCTATTATACACGACAGAAACATGAATATGACAGTTTAAATACTTGAAAACAGCATTTTGTATGTTTTTGCAACCTGAAAACATTTATTTATCTTGATTTTGCAAACTTACGCCTTTACACACGACATATACATGAATATGACAGTTTATATACTTGAAAATGGTGTTTTTTATGCTTTTGCATGCTTAAAACAGCATTTTTATCTTGCTTTCACCAACATTAGCTATTATACAGGACAGAAACATGAATATGACAGTTTAAATACTTGAAAATGGTGTTTTGTATGCTTTTGCATGCTTAAAACAGCATTTTATCTTACTTTCACCAACATTAGCTATTATACACGACAGAAACATGAATAGGACAGTTTAAATACTTGAAACAGCATTTTGTATGTTCTTGCAAGCTGAACAGCGATTTTATCTTGATTTTGCAAACATAAGCCATTACACACGACATATACATGAATATGACAGTTTAAATACTTGAAAACGGTGTTTTTGTATGCTTTTGCAATGCTTAAAACAGCATTTTTATCTTGATTTCACCAACATTAGCTGTTATACACGACAGAAACATGAATATGACAGTTTAAATACTTGAAAACGGTGTTTTGTATGCTTTTGCATGCTTAAACAGCATTTTTAACTGACTTTCACCAACATTAGCTATTATACACGACAGAAACATGAATAGGACAGTTTTAATACTTGAAAACAGCATTTTCTATGTTTTTGCAAGCTGAAACAGCTATTTTATCTTGATTTTGCAAACACAAGCCATTACACACGACATATACATGAATATGACAGTTTAAATACTTGAAAACGGTGTTTTGTATGCTTTTGCATGCTTAAACAACATTTTTATCTTGCTTTCACCAATATTAGCTAATATACACGACAGAAACATGATATGACAGTTAAATACTTGAAAACAGCATTTTGTATGTTTTTGCAAACTGAAAACAGCTATTTTATCTTGATTTTGCAACATAAGCCATTACACACGACATATACATGAATATGACAGTTTAAATACTTAAAAACAGCATTTTGTATGTTTTTGCAAGCTGAAAACAGCTATTTTGTCTTGATTTTGCAAACATAAGCCATTACACACGACATATACATGAATATGACAGTTTAAATACTTGAAAACGGTGTTTTGTATGCTTTTGCATGCTTAAAACAGCATTTTTATCTTGCTTTCAACAACATTAGCTATTATACACGACAGAAACATGAATATGACATTTTAAATACTTGAAAACAGCATTTTGTATTGTTTTTTGCAACCTGAAAACAGCTATTTTATCTTGATTTTGCAAACATAAGCCATTACACACGACATATACATGAATATGACAGTTTAAATACTTGAAAACGGTGTTTTGTATGCTTTTGCATGCTTAAAACAGCTTTTTTATCTTACTTTCACCAACATTAGCTATTATACACGATAGAAACATGAATAGGACAGATTTTATATTGATTTTGCAAACATAAGCCATTACACACGACATATACATGAATATGACAGTTTAAATACTTGAAAACGGTGTTTTGTATGCTTTTGCATGCTTAAAACAGCATTTATATCTTGCTTTCACAAACATTAGCTATTATACACGACAGAAACATGAATATGACAGTTTAAATACTTGAAACAGCATTTTGTATGTTTTTGCAAACTGAAAACAGCTATTTTATCTTGATTTTGCAAACATAAACCATTACACACGACATATACATGAATATGACAGTTTAAATACTTAAAAACAGCATTTTGTATGTTTTTGCAAGCTGAAAACAGCTATTTTAGCTTGATTTTGCAAACATAAGCCATTACACACGACATATACATGAATATGACAGTTTAAATACTTGAAACGGTGTTTTGTATGCTTTTGCATGCTTAAACAGCATTTTTATCTTGCTTTCACCAACATTAGCTATTATACACGACAGAAACATGAATATGACAGTTTAAATACTTGAAAACAGTGTTTTGTATGCTTTTGCATGCTTAAAACAGCATTTTTATCTTGCATTCTCCAACATTAGCTATTATACACGACAGAAACATGAATATGACAGTTTAAATACTTGAAAACGGTGTTTTGTATGCTTTTGCTTGCTTAAAACAGCATTTTAATCTTGCTTTCACCAACATTGGCTATTATACACGACAGAAACATGAATATGACAGTTTAAATACTTGAAAACAGCATTCATTTTGTATGTTTTTGCAAGCTGAAAACAGCAATTTTATCTTGATTTTGCAAACATAAGCCATTACACACGACATATACATGAATATGACAGTTTATATACTTGAAAACGGTGTTTTGTATGCTTTTGCATGCTTAAAACAGCATTTTTATCTTGCTTTCACCAACATTAGCTATTATACACGACAGAAACATGAATATGACAGTTTAAATACTTGAAAACAGCATTCATTTTGTATGTTTTTGCAAGCTGAAAACAGCTATTTTATCTTGATTTTGCAAACATAAGCCATTACACACGACATATACATAAATATGATAGTTTAAATACTTAAAAACGGTGTTTTGTATGCTTTTGCATGCTTAAAACAGCATTTTTATCTTGCTTTCAACAACATTAGCTATTATACACGACAGAAACATGAATATGACAGTTTAAATACTTGAAAACAGCATTTTGTATGTTTTTGCAACCTGAAAACAGCTATTTTATCTTGATTTTGCAAACATACGCCATTACACACGACATATACATGAATATGACAGTTTAAATACTTGAAAACGGTGTTTTGTATGCTTTTGCATGCTTAAAACAGCATTTTTATCTTGCTTTCACCAACATTAGCTATTATACACGACTGAAACATGAACATGACAGTTTAAATACTTGAAAACAGCATTTTGTATGTTTTTGCAACTGAAAACAGCTATTTTATCTTGATTTTGCAAACATAAGCCATTACACACGACATATACATGAATATGACAGTTTAAATACTTAAAAACAGCATTTTGTATGTTTTTGCAAGCTGAAACAGCTATTTTATCTTGATTTTGCAAACATAAGCCATTACACACGACATATACATGAATATGACAGTTTAAATACTTGAAAACGGTGTTTTGTATGCTTTTGCATGCTTAAAACAGCATTTTTATATTGCTTTCACCAACATTAGCTATTATACACGACAGAAACATGAATATGACAGTTTAAATACTTGAGAACGGTGTTTTGTATGCTTTTTGCATGCTTAAAACAGCATTTTTATCTTGCTTTCACCAACATTAGCTATTATACACGACAGAAACATGAATATGACAGTTTAAATACTTGAAAACAGCATTTTGTATGTTTTTGCAAACTGAAAACAGCTATTTTATCTTGATTTTGCAAACATAAGCCATTACACACGTCATATACATGAATATGACAGTTTAAATACTTAAAAACAGCATTTTGTATGTTTTTGCAAGCTGAAAACAGCTATTTTATCTTGATTTTGCAAACATAAGCCATTACACACGACATATACATGAATATGACAGTTTAAATACTTGAAAACGGTGTTTTTGTATGCTTTTGCATGCTTAAAACAGCATTTTTAGATTGCTTTTCACCAACATTAGCTATTATACACGACAGAAACATGAATATGACAGTTTAAATACTTAAAAACAGCATTTTGTATGTTTTTGAAGCTGAAAACAGCTATTTTATCTTGATTTTGCAAACATAAGCCATTACACACGACATATACATAAATATGATAGTTTAAATACTTGAAAACGGTGTTTTGTATGCTTTTGCATGCTTAAAACAGCATTTTATCTTGCTTTCACCAACATTAGCTATTATACACGACAGAAACATGAATATGACAGTTTAAATACTTGAAAACAGCATTTTGTATGTATTTGCAACCTGAAAACAGCTATTTTATCTTGATTTTGCAAACATAAGCCATTACACACGACATATACATGAACATGACAGTTTATATACTTAAAAAAGGTGTTTTTTATGCTTTTTGCATGCTTAAAACAGCATTTTTATCTTGATTTCACCAACATTAGCTATTATACACGACAGAAACATGAATATGACAGTTTAAATACTTGAAAACGGTATTTTGTATGCTTTGCATGCCTAAAACAGCATTTTTATCTTACTTTCACCAACATTAGCTATTATTCACGACAGAAACATAAATATGACAGTTTAAATACTTGAAAACAGCATTTTGTATGTTTTTGCAAGCTGAAACTGCTATTTTATCTTGATTTTGCAAACATAAGCCATTACACACGACATATACATGAATATGACAGTTTAAATACTAGAAAACGGTGTTTTGTATGCTTTTGCATGCTTAAAAACAGCATTTTTTATCTTGCTTTCACCAACATTAGCTATTATACACGACAGAAACATGATATGGCAGTTTAAATACTTGAAAACAGCATTTTGTATGATTTTTCAAGCTGAAAACAGCTATTTTATCTTGATTTTGCAAACATAAGCCATTACACACGTCATATACATGAATATGACAGTTTAAATACTTAAAAACGGTGTTTCGTATGCTTTTGCATGCTTAAAGCTGCATTTTTATCTTGTTTTCACCAACATTAGCTATTATACATGACGGAAACATGAATATGACAGTTTAAATACTTGAAACGGTGTGTTTTGTATGCTTTTGCATGCTCAATACAGCATTTTTATCTTGCTTTCACCAACATTAGCTATTATACATGACAGAAACATGAATATGACTGTTTAAATACTTGAAAACATCATTTTGTATGTTTTTGCAAGCTGAAAACAGCTATTTTATCTTGATTTTGCAAACATAAGCCATTACACACGACATATACATGAATATGACAGATTAAATACTTGAAAACGGTGTTTTGTATGCTTTTGCATGCTTAAAATAGCATTTTTATTTTGCTTTCACCAACATTAGCTATTATACACGACAGAAACATTAATATAACAGTTTAAATACTTGAAAACAGCATTTTGTATGATTTTGCAAGCTGAAACAGCTATTTTATCTTGATTTTGCAAACATAAGCCATTACACACGACATATACATGAATATGACAGTTTTAAATACTTGAAAACGGTGTTTTTCATGCTTTTGCATGCTTAAAACAGCATTTTGATCTTTGCTTTCATCAACATTAGCTATTATACACGACAGAAACATGAATATGACAGTTTAAATACTTGAAAACAGCATTTTGTATGTTTTTGCAAGTTGAAAACAGCTATTTTATCTTGATTTTGCAAACATAAGTTATTACACACGACATATACATGAGTATGACAGTTTAAATACTTGAAACAGTGTTTTGTATGCTTTTGCATGCTTAAAACAGCATTTTTTCTTGCTTTCTCCACCATTAGCTATTATACACGACAGAAACATGAATATGACAGTTTAAATACTTGAAAACAGCATTCATTTTGTATGTTTTTGCAAGCTGAAAACAGAAATTTTATCTTGATTTGCAAACATATCCATTACACACGACATATACATGAATATGACAGTTTAAATACTTGAAAACGGTGTTTTGTATGCTTTTGCATGCTTAAACAGCATTTTTATCTTGCTTTCACCAACATTAGCTATTAAACACGACAGAAACATGAATATGACAGTTAAAATACTTGAAAACAGCATTTTGTATGTTTTTGCAAGCTGAAAACAGCTATTTTATCTTGATTTTGCAAACATAAGCCATTACACACGACATATACATGAATATGACAGTTCAAATACTTGAAAACGGTGTTTTCATGCTTTTGCATGCTTAAAACAGCATTTTTATCTTGCTTTCACCAACATTAACTATTATACACGACAGAAACATGAATATGACAGTTTAAATACTTGAAAACAGCATTTTGTATGTTTTTGCAAGCTGAAACAGCTATTTTATCTTGATTTTGCAAACATAAGCCATTACACACGACATATACATGAATATGATAGGTTTAAATACTTGAAAACGGTGTTTTGTATACTTTTGCATGCTTAAAACAGCATTTTTATCTTGCTTTCACCAACATTAGCTATTATACACGACAGAAACATGAATATGACAGTTTAAATACTTGAAAACAGCATTTTGTATGTTTTTGCAAGCTGAAAACAGCTATTTTATCTTGATTTTGCAAACATAAGCCAATTACACACGACATATACATGAATATGACAGTTAATATACTTAAAAACGGTGTTTTTTTATGCTTTTGCATGCTTAAAACAGCATTTTTATCTTGCTTTCACCAACATTAGCTATTATACACGACAGAAACATGAATATGGCAGTTTAAGTACTTGAAAACGGTGTTTTTGTATGCTTTCTGCATGCTCAATACAGCATTTTATCTTGCTTTCACCAACATTAGCTATTATACATGACAGAAACATGAATATGACTGTTTAAATACTTGAAAACAGCATTTTGTATGTTTTTGCAAGCTGAAAACAGCTATTTTATCTTGATTTTGCAAACATAAGCCATTACACACGACATATACATGAATATGACAGATTAAATACTTGAAAACGGTGTTTTGTATGCTTTTGCATGCTTATAAATAGCATTTTTATCTTGCTTTCACCAACATTAGATATTATACACGACAGAAACATGAATATGACAGTTTAAATACTTGAAAACAGCATTTTGTATGTTTTTGCAAGCTGAAAACAGCTATTTCATCTTGATTTTGCAAACATAAGCCATTAAACACGACATATACATGAATATGACAGTTTAAATACTTGAAAACGGTGTTTTTCATGCTTTTGCATGCTTAAAACAGCATTTTTAACTTGCTTTCATTAACATTAGCTATTATACACGGCAGAAACATGAATATGACAGTTTAAATACTTGAAAACAGCATTTTGTATGTTTTTTGCAAGCTGAAAACAGCTATTTTATCTTGATTTTTCAAACATAAGCCATTACACACGACATATACATGAATATGACAGTTTAAATACTTGAAAACGGTGTTTTGTATTCTTAAACAGCATTTTTATCTTGCTTTCACCAACATTAGCTATTATACACGACAGAAACATGAATATGACAGTTTAAATACTTGAAAACGGTGTTTTGTATGCTTTTGCATGCTTAAAACAGCATTTTTATCTTGCTTTCACCAATATTAGCTAGTATACACGACAGAAACATGAATATGACAGTTTAAATACTTGAAAACAGCATTTTGTATATTTTTGCAAGCTGAAAACAGCTATTTTATCTTGATTTTGCAAACATAAGCCATTACACACGACATATACATGAGTATGACAGTTTAAATACTTGAAAACAGTGTTTTTTATGCTTTTGCATGCTTAAAACAGCATTTTTTTCTTGCTTTCTCCAACATTAGCTATTATACACGACAGAAACATGAATATGGCAGTTTAAATACTTGAAAACGGTGTTTTGTATGCTTTTGCTTGCTTAAAACAGAATTTTAATCTTGCTTCCACCAACATTAGCTATTATACACGACAGAAACATGAATATGACAGTTTAAATACTTGAAAACTGCATTCATTTTGTATGTTTTTGCAAGCTGAAAACAGCTATTTTATCTTGATTTTGCAAACATAAGCCATTACACACGACATATACATAAATATGACAGTTTAAATACTTGGAAACGGTGTTGTTTGTATGCTTTTGCATGCTTAAAACAGCATTTTTATCTTGCTTTCACCAACATTGGCTATTATACACGACAGAAACTTGAATATGACAGTTTAAATACTTGAAAACAGCATTTTGTATGTTTTTGGAACCTGAAAACAGCTATTTTATCTTGATTTTGCAAACATAAGCCATTACACACGACATATACATGAATATGACAGTTTAAATACTTGAAAACGGTATTTTGTATGCTTTTGCATGCTTAAAACAGCATTTTTATCTTGCTTTCACCAACATTAGCTATTATACACGACAGAAACATGAATATGACAGTTTAAATACTTGAAAACGGTGTTTTGTATACTTTTGCATGCTTAAAACAGCATTTTAATCTTGCTTTCACCAATATTAGCTAGTATACACGACAGAAACATGAATATGACAGTTTAAATACTTGCAAACAGCATTTTGTATGTTTTTGCAAGCTGAAAACAGCTATTTTATCTTGATTTTGCAAACATAAGCCATTACACACGACATATACATGAGTATGACAGTTTAAATACTTGAAAACAGTGTTTTTTATGCTTTTGCATGCTTAAAACAGCATTTTTTTCTTGCTTTCTCCAACATTAGCTATTATACACGACAGAAACATGAATATGGCAGTTTAAATACTTGAAAACGGTGTTTTGTATGCTTTTGCTTGCTTAAAACAGAATTTTAATCTTGCTTCCACCAACATTAGCTATTATACACGACAGAAACATGAATATGACAGTTTAAATACTTGAAAACAGCATTCATTTTGTATGCTTTTGCAAGCTGAAAACAGTAATTTTATCTTGATTTTGCAAACATAAGCCATTACACACGACATATACATGAATATGACCGTTTAAATACTTGAAAACGGTGTTTTGTATGCTTTTGCATGCTTAAAACAGCATTTTTATCTTGCTTTCACCAACATTAGCTATTATACACGACAGAAACATGAATATGACAATTAAAATACTTAAAAACAGCATTTTGTATGTTTTTGCAACCTGAAAACAGCTATTTTATCTTGATTTTACAAACATAAGCCATTACACACGACATATACATGAATATGACAGTTTGTATACTTGAAAACGGTGTTTTTAATGCTTTTGCATGCTTAAAACAGCATTTTTATCTTGCTTTCACCAACATTAGCTATTATACACGACAGAAACATGAATATGACAGTTTAAATACTTAAAAACGGTGTTTTGTATGCTTTTGCATGCTTAAAACAGCACTTTTATCTTACTTTCACCAACATTAGCTATTATACACAACAGAAACATGAATAGGACAGTTTAAATACTTAAAAACAGCATTTTGTATGTTTTTGCAAGCTGAAACAGCTATTTTATCTTGATTTTGCAAACATAAGCCATTACACACGATATATAAATGAATATGACAGTTTAAATACTTGAAAACGGTGTTTTGTATGCTTTTGCATGCTTAAAACAGCACTTTTAACTTGCTTTCATCAACATTAGCTATTATACACGACAGAAACATGAATATGACAGTTTAAATACTTGAATACAGCGTTTTGTATGTTTTTGCAAGCTGAAAACAGCTATTTTATCTTGAGTTTGCAAACATAAGCCATTACACACGACATATACATGAATATGACAGTTTAAATACTTGAAAACGGTGTTTTGTATGCTTTTGCATGCTTAAAACAGCATTTTTATCTTGATTTCACTAACATAAGTTATTATACACGACAGAAACATGAATATGACAGTTTAAATACTTGAAAACGGTGTTTTGTATGCTTTTGCATGCTTAAAACAGCATTTTTATCTTGCTTTCACCAACATTAGCTATTATTCACGACAGAAACATGAATATGACAGTTTAAATACTTAAAAACGGTGTTTTGTATGCTTTTGCATGCTTAAAACAGCATTTTTATCTTGCTTTCACCAACATTAGCTATTGTACACGACAGAAACATGAATATGACAGTTTAAATACTTGAAAACAGCATTTTGTATGTTTTTGCAACCTGAAAACAGCTATTTTATCTTGATTTTGCAAACATAAGCCATTACACACGACATATACATGAATATGACAGTTTATATACTTGAAAACGGTGTTTTTTATGCTTTTGCATGCTTAAAACAGCATTTTTATCTTGCTTTCACCAACATTAGCTATTATACACGACAAAAACATGAATATGACAGTTTAAATACTTGAAAACGGTGTTTTGTATGCTTTTGCATGCTTAAAACAGCACTTTTATCTTACTTTCACCAACATTAGCTATTATACACGACAGAAACATGAATAGGACAGTTTAAATACTTAAAAACAGCATTTTGTATGTTTTTGCAAGCTGAAACAGCTATTTTATCTTGATTTTGCAAACATAAGCCATTACACACGATATATAAATGAATATGACAGTTTAAATACTTGAAAACGGTGTTTTGTATGCTTTTGCATGCTTAAAACAGCATTTTTATCTTGCTTTCACCAATATTAGCTAGTATACGCGACAGTAACATGAATATGACAGTTTAAATACTTGAAAACAGCATTTTGTATGTTTTTGCAAGCTGAAAACAGCTATTTTATGTTGATTTTGCAAACATAAGCCATTACACACGACATATACATGAGTATGACAGTTTAAATACTTGAAAACAGTGTTTTGTATGCTTTTGCATGCTTAAAACAGCATTTTTTTCTTGCTTTCTCCAACATTAGCTATGATACACGACAGAAACATGAATAGGACAGTTTAAATACTTAAAAACAGCATTTTGTATGATTTTGCAAGCTGAAAACAGCTATTTTATCTTGATTTTGCAAACATAAGCCATTACACACGACATATACATAAATATGACAGTTTAAATACTTGAAAACGGTGTTTTTTATGCTTTTGCATGCTTAAAACAGCAATTTTATCTTGCTTTCACCAGCATTAGCTATTATACACGACAGAAACATGAATATAACAGTTAAAATACTTGAAAACAGCATTTTGTATGTTTTTGCAAGCTGAAAACAGCTATTTTATCTTGATTTTGCAAACATAAGCCATTACACACGACATATACATGAATATGACAGTTTAAATACTTGAAAACGGTGTTTTGTATGCTATTGCATGCTTAAAACAGCATTTTTATCTTGCTTTCACCAACATTAGCTATTTTACACGACATAAACATGAATATGACAGTTTAAATACTTGAAAACAGCATTTTGTATGATTTTGCAAGCTGAAAACAGCTATTTTATCTTAATTTTGCAAACATAAGCCATTACACACGACATATACATAAATATGACAGTTTAAATACTTGAAAACGGTGTTTTGTTTGCTTTTGCATGCTTAATTTTATCTTGCTTTCACCAGCATTAGCTATTATACACGACAGAAACATGAATATAACAGTTAAAATACTTGAAAACAGCATTTTGTATGTTTTTGCAAGCTGAAAACAGCTATTTTATCTTGATTTTGCAAACATAAGCCATTACACACGATATATAAATGAATATGACAGTTTAAATACTTGAAAACGGTGTTTTGTATGCTTTTGCATGCTTAAAACAGCACTTTTAACTTGCTTTCATCAACATTAGCTATTATACACGACAGAAACATGAATATGACAGTTTAAATACTTGAATACAGCATTTTGTATGTTTTTTGCAAGCTGAAAACAGCTATTTTATCTTGAGTTTGCAAACATAAGCCATTACACACGACATATACATGAATATGACAGTTTAAATACTTGAAAACGGTGTTTTGTATGCTTTTGCATGCTTAAAACAGCATTTTTATCTTGATTTCACTAACATTAGTTATTATACACGACAGAAACATGAATATGACAGTTTAAATACTTGAAAACGGTGTTTTGTATGCTTTTGCATGCTTAAAACAGCATTTTTATCTTCCTTTCACCAACATTAGCTATTATTCACGACAGAAACATGAATATGACAGTTTAAATACTTAAAAACGGTGTTTTGTATGCTTTTGCATGCTTAAAACAGCATTTTTATCTTGCTTTCACCAACATTAGCTATTGTACACGACAGAAACATGAATATGACAGTTTAAATACTTGAAAACAGCATTTTGTATGTTTTTGCAACCTGAAAACAGCTATTTTATCTTGATTTTGCAAACATAAGCCATTACACACGACATATACATGAATATGACAGTTTATATACTTGAAAACGGTGTTTTTTATGCTTTTGCATGCTTAAAACAGCATTTTTATCTTGCTTTCACCAACATTAGCTATTATACACGACAAAAACATGAATATGACAGTTTAAATACTTGAAAACGGTGTTTTGTATGCTTTTGCATGCTTAAAACAGCACTTTTATCTTACTTTCACCAACATTAGCTATTATACACGACAGAAACATGAATAGGACAGTTTAAATACTTAAAAACAGCATTTTGTATGTTTTTGCAAGCTGAAACAGCTATTTTATCTTGATTTTGCAAACATAAGCCATTACACACGATATATAAATGAATATGACAGTTTAAATACTTGAAAACGGTGTTTTGTATGCTTTTGCATGCTTAAAACAGCATTTTTATCTTGCTTTCACCAATATTAGCTAGTATACGCGACAGTAACATGAATATGACAGTTTAAATACTTGAAAACAGCATTTTGTATGTTTTTGCAAGCTGAAAACAGCTATTTTATGTTGATTTTGCAAACATAAGCCATTACACACGACATATACATGAGTATGACAGTTTAAATACTTGAAAACAGTGTTTTGTATGCTTTTGCATGCTTAAAACAGCATTTTTTTCTTGCTTTCTCCAACATTAGCTATGATACACGACAGAAACATGAATAGGACAGTTTAAATACTTAAAAACAGCATTTTGTATGATTTTGCAAGCTGAAAACAGCTATTTTATCTTGCTTTCACCAGCATTAGCTATTATACACGACAGAAACATGAATATAACAGTTAAAATACTTGAAAACAGCATTTTGTATGTTTTTGCAAGCTGAAAACAGCTATTTTATCTTGATTTTGCAAACATAAGCCATTACACACGACATATACATGAATATGACAGTTTAAATACTTGAAAACGGTGTTTTGTATGCTATTGCATGCTTAAAACAGCATTTTTATCTTGCTTTCACCAACATTAGCTATTTTACACGACATAAACATGAATATGACAGTTTAAATACTTGAAAACAGCATTTTGTATGATTTTGCAAGCTGAAAACAGCTATTTTATCTTAATTTTGCAAACATAAGCCATTACACACGACATATACATAAATATGACAGTTTAAATACTTGAAAACGGTGTTTTGTTTGCTTTTGCATGCTTAATTTTATCTTGCTTTCACCAGCATTAGCTATTATACACGACAGAAACATGAATATAACAGTTAAAATACTTGAAAACAGCATTTTGTATGTTTTTGCAAGCTGAAAACAGCTATTTTATCTTGATTTTGCAAACATAAGCCATTACACACGACATATACATGAATATGACAGTTTAAATACTTGAAAACGGTGTTTTGTATGCTATTGCATGCTTAAAACAGCATTTTTATCTTGCATTCACCAACATTAGCTATTTTACACGACATAAACATGAATATGACAGTTTAAATACTTGAAAACAGCATTTTGTATGATTTTGCAAGCTGAAAACAGCTATTTTATCTTAATTTTGCAAACATAAGCCATTACACACGACATATACATAAATATGACAGTTTAAATACTTGAAAACGGTGTTTTGTTTGCTTTTGCATGCTTAAAACAGCATTTTTATCTTACTTTCACAAACATTAGCTATTATACACGACAGAAACATGAATATGACAGATTAAATACTTGAAAACAGCATTTTGTATGATTTTGCAAGCTGAAAATAGCTATTTCATCTTGATTTTGCAAACATAAGCCATTACACACGACATATACATGAATATGACAGTTTAAATACTTGAAAACGGTGTTTTTCATGCTTTTGCATGCTTAAAACAGCATTTTTAACTTGCTTTCATGAACATTAGCTATTATACACGACAGAAACATGAATATGACAGTTTAAATACTTGAAAACAGCATTTTGTATGTTTTTGCAAGCTGAAAACAGCTATTTTATCTTGATTTTGCAAACATAAGCCATTACACACGACATATACATGAATATTGCAGTTTAAATACATGAAAAGGGTGTTTTGTATGCTTTTGCATGCTTAAAACAGCATTTTTATCTTGATTTCACTAACATTAGCTATTATACACGACAGAAACATGAATATGACAGTTTAAATACTTGAAAACGGTGTTTTGTATGCTTTTGCATGCTTAAAACAGCATTTTTATCTTGCTTTCACCAACATAAGCTATTATACACGACAGAAACATGAATATGACAGTTTAAATACTCGAAAACAGCATTTTGTATGTTTTTGCAAGCTGAAAACAGCTATTTTATCTTGATTTTGCAAACATAAGCCATTACACACGTTATATACATAAATATGACAGTTTAAATACTTAAAAACGGTGTTTTGTATGCTTTTGCATGCTTAAAACAGCATTTTTATCTTGCTTTCACCAATATTGGCTATTATACACGACAGAAACATGAATATGACAGTTTAAATACTTGAAAACAGCATTTTGTATGTTTTTGCAACCTGAAAACAGCTATTTTATCTTGATTTTGCAAACATAAGCCATTACACACGACATATACATTAATATGACAGTTTAAATACTTGAAAACAGCATTTTGTATGTTTTTGCAAGCTGAAACAGCTATTTTATCTTGATTTTGCAAACATAAGCCATTACACACGACATATACATGAATATGACAGTTTAAATACTTGAAAACGGTGTTTTGTATGCTTTTGCATGCTTAAAACAGCATTTTTATCTTGCTTTCACCATTATTAGCTATTATACACGACAGAAACATGAATATGACAGTTTAAATACTTGAAAACAGCATTTTGTATGATTTTGCAAGCTGAAAACAGCTATTTTATCTTGATTTTGCATACATAAGCCATTACACACGACATATACATGAATATGACAGTTTAAATACTTGAAAACGGTGTTTTTTATGCTTTTGCATGCTTAAAACAGCATTTTTATCTTACTTTCACCAACATTAGCTATTATACACGACAGAAACATGAATATGACAGTTTAAATACTTGAAAACAGCATTTTGTATGATTTTGCAAGCTGAAAACAGCTATTTCATCTTGATTTTGCAAACATAAGCCATTACACACGACATATACATGAATATGACAGTTTAAATACTTGAAAACGGTGTTTTTCATGCTTTTGCATGCTTAAAACAGCATTTTTAACTTGCTTTCATCAACATTAGCTATTATACACGACAGAAACATGAATATGACAGTTTAAATACTTGAAAACAGCATTTTGTATGTTTTTGCAAGCTGAAAACAGCTATTTTATCTTGATTTTGCAAACATAAGCCATTACACACGACATATACATGAATATGACAGTTTAAATACTTGAAAACGGTGTTTTGTATGCTTTTGCATGCTTAAAACAGAATTTTTATCTTGATTTCACTAACATTAGCTATTATACACGACAGAAACATGAATATGACAGTTTAAATACTTGAAAACGGTATTTTGTATGCTTTTGCATGCTTAAAACAGCATTTTTATCTTGCTTTCACCAACATTAGCTATTATACACGACAGAAACATGAATATGACAGTTTAAATACTTGAAAACAGCATTTTGTAAGTTTTTGCAAGCTGAAAACAGCTAATTTATCTTGATTTTGCAAACATAAGCCATTACACACGACATATACATAAATATGACAGTTTAAATACTTGAAAACGGTGTTTTGTATGCTTTTGCATGCTTAAAACAGCATTTTTATCTTGCTTTCTCCAACATTAGCTATTATACACGACAGAAACATGAATATGACACTAACTTGTATAAAAAACACAATTTTGCTTTACTAATATACTAATATACTGATAAAATTATTATGAATATGACAGTTTAAATACTTGAAAACGGTGTTTTGTAAGCTTTTGCTTGCTTAAAACAGCATTTTAATCTTGCTTTCACCAACATTAGCTATTATACACGACAGAAACATGAATATTACAGTTTAAATACTTGAAAACAGCATTCATTTTGTATGTTTTTGCAAGCTGAAAACAGCTATTTTATCTTGATTTTGCAAACATAAGCCATTACACACGACATATACATGAATATGACAGTTTAAATACTTGAAAACGGTGTTTTGTATGCTTTTGCATGCTTAAAACAGCATTTTTATCTTGCTTTTACCAACATTAGCTATTTTACACGACAGAAACATGAATATGACAGTTTAAATACTTGAAAACAGCATTTTGTATGATTTTGCAAGCTGAAAACAGCTATTTTATCATAATTTTGCAAACATAAGCCATTACACACGACATATACATAAATATGACAGTTTAAATACTTGAAAACGGTGTTTTGTTTGCTTTTGCATGCTTAAAACAGCATTTTTATCTTACTTTAACCAACATTAGCTATTATACACGACAAAAACATGAATATGACAGTTTAAATACTTGAAAACAGCATTTTGTATGATTTTGCAAGCTGAAAACAGCTATTTTATCTTAATTTTGCAAACATAAGCCATTACACACGACATATACATAAATATGACAGTTTAAATACTTGAAAACGGTATTTTGTTTGCTTTTGCATGCTTAAAACAGCATTTTTATCTTACTTTCACCAACATTAGCTATTATACACGGCAGAAACATGAATATGACAGTATAAATACTTGAAAACAGCATTTTGTATGTTTTTGCAAGCTGAAAACAGCTATTTTATCTTGATTTTGCAAACATAAGCCATTACACACGACATATACATGAATATGACAGTTTAAAAACTTGAAAACGGTGTTTTGTATGCTTTTGCATGCTTAAAACAGCATTTTTTCTTGCTTTCACCAACATTGGCTATTATACACGACAGAAACATGAATATGACAGTTTAAATACTTGAAAACAGCATTTTGTATGTTTTTGCAACCTGAAAACAGCTATTTTATCTTGATTTTGCAAACATAAGCCCTTACACACGACATATACATGAATATGACAGTTTAAATACTTGAAAACAGCATTTTGTATGTTTTTGCAAGCAGAAACAGCTATTTTATCTTGATTTTGTAAACATAAGCCATTACACACGACATATACATGAATATGACAGTTTAAATACTTGAAAACGGTGTTTTGTATGCTTTTGCATGCTTAAAACAGCATTTTTATCTTGCTTTCACCAACATTAGCTATTATACACGACAGAAACATGAATATGACAGTTTAAATACTTGAAAACAACATTTTGTATGATTTTGCAAGCTGAAAACAGATATTTTATCTTGATTTTGCATACATAAGCCATTACACACGACATATACATGAATATGACAGTTTAAATACTTGAAAACGGTGTTTTGTATGCTTTTGCATGCTTAAAACAGCATTTTTATCATACTTTCACCAACATTAGCTATTATACACGACAGAAACATGAATAGGACGGTTTAAATACTTAAAAACATCATTTTGTATGTTTTTGCAAGCTGAAACAGCTATTTTATCTTGATTTTGCAAACATAAGCCATTACACACGATATATACATGAATATGACAGTTTAAATACTTGAAAACGGTGTTTTGTATGCTTTTGCATGCTTAAAACAGCATTTTTATCTTACTTTCACCAACATTAGCTATTATACACGACAGAAACATGAATATGACTGTTTAAATACTTGAAAACAGCATTTTGTATGTTTTTGCAAGCTGAAAACAGCTATTTTATCTTGATTTTGCAAACATAAGCCATTACACACGACATATACATAAATATGGCAGTTTAAATACTTGAAAACGGTGTTTTGTATGCTTTTGCATGCTTAAAACAGCATTTTTATCTTGCTTT
>CAWWDY010000857.1:0-17619 GCA_963942605.1 Poecilus cupreus | reverse complement strand
TGACAATTTAAATACTTGAAAACAGCATTTTGTATGTTTTTGCAAGCTGAAAACAGCTATTTTATCTTGATTTTGCAAACATAAGCCATTACACACGACATATACATGAATATGACAGTTTAAATACTTGAAAACGGTATTTTGTATGCTTTTGCATGCTTAAAACAGCATTTTTATTTTGCTTTCATCAACATTAGCTATTGTACACGACAAAAACATTAATATGACAGTTTAAATACTTGAAAACACCATTCTGTATGTTTTTGCAAGCTGAAAACAGCTATTTTATCTTGATTTTGCAAACATAAGCAATTACACACGACATATACATGAATATGACAGTTTAAAAACTTGAAAACGGTGTTTTGTATGCTTTTCCATGCTTACAACAGCATTTTTATCTTGCTTTTACCAACATTAGCTATAATACACGACAGAAACATGAATATGTCAGTTTAAGTACTTGAAAACAGCATTTTGTATGTTTTTGCAAGCTGAAAACAGCTATTTCATCTTGATTTTGCATACATAAGCCATTACCCATGACATATACATGAATATGACGGTTTAAATACTTGAAAACGGTGTTTTGTATGCTTCTGCATGCTTGAAACAGCATTTTTATCTTGCTTTCACCAACATTAGCTATTATACACGACAGAAACATGAATATGACAGTTTAAATACTTGAAAACGGTGTTTTGTATGCTTTTGCATGCTTAAAACAGCATTTTTATCTTGCTTTCACCAACATTAGCTATTATACACGACAGAAACTTGAATATGACAGTTTAAATATTTGAAACAGCATTTTGTATGTTTTTGCAAGCTGAAAACAGCTATATAATCTTGATTTTGCAAACATTAGCCATTACACACGACATATACATGAATATGACAGTTTAAATACATGAAAACGGTGTTTTGTATGCTTTTGCATGCTTAAAACAGCATTTTTATCTTGCTTGCACCATCATTAGCTATTATACACGACAGAAACATGAATATGACAGTTTAAATACTTGAAAACGGTGTTTTGTATGCTTCTGCATGCTTAAAACAGCATTTTTATCTTGCTTTTACCAACATTAGCTATTATACACGACAGAAACATGAATATGAAAGTTTTAATACTTGAAAACAGCATTTTGTATGTTTTTGCAAGCTGAAAACAGCTATTTTATCTTGATTTTGCAAACATAAGCCATTACACACGACATATACATGAATATGACAGTTTAAATACTTGAAAACGGTGTTTTGTATGCTTTTGCATGCTTAATACAGCATTTTTATCTTGCTTTTACCAACATTAGCTATTATACACGACATATACTTGAATATGACAGTTTAAATACTTGAAAACGGTGTTTTGTATGCTTTTGCATGCTTAAAACAGCATTTTTATCTTGCTTTCACCAACATTAGCTATTATATACGACAGAAACATGAATATGACAGTTTAAGTACTTGAAAACAGCATTTTGTATGTTTTTGCAAGCTGAAAATAGCTATTTTATCTTGACTTTACAAACATAAGCCATTACACACGACATATACATGAATATGACAGTTTAAATACTTGAAAACGGTGTTTTGTATGCTTTTGCATGCTTAAAACAACATTTTTATCTTGCTTTCACCAACATTAGCTATTATACACGACAGAAACATGAATATGACAATTTAAATACTTGAAAACAGCATTTTGTATGTTTTTGCAAGCTGAAAACAGCTATTTTATCTTGATTTTGCAAACATAAGCCATTACACACGACATATACATGAATATGACAGTTTAAATACTTGAAAACGGTGTTTTGTATGCTTTTGCATGCTTAAAACAGCATTTTTATCTTGCTTTCACCAACATTAGCTATGATACACGACAGAAACATGAATATGACAGTTTTAAATACTTGAAAACAGCATTTTGTATGTTTTTGCAAGCTGAAAACAGCTATTTTATCTTGATTTTGCAAACATAAGCCATTACACATGACATATACATGAATATGACAGATTAAATACTTGAAAACGGTGTTTTGTATGCTTTTGCATGCTTAAAACAGCATTTTTATTTTGCTTTCATCAACATTAGCTATTGTACACGACAGAAACATTAATATGACAGTTTAAATACTTGAAAACACCATTCTGTATGTTTTTGCAAGCTGAAAACAGCTATTTTATCTTGATTTTGCAAACATAAGCCATTACACACGGCATATACATGAATATGACAGTTTAAATACTTGAAAACGGTATTTTGTATGCTTTTGCATGCTTAAAACAGAATTTTTATCTTGCTTTCACCAACATTAGATATTATACAAGACAGAAACATGAATATGACAGTTTAAATACTTGAAAACGGTGTTTTGTATGCTTTTGCTTGCTTAAAACAGCATTTTTATCTTGCTTTCACCAACATTAGCTATTATACACGACAGAAACAAGAATATGACAGTTTAAATACTTGAAAACAGCATTTTGTATACTTTTGCAAGCTGAAAACAGCTATTTTATCTTGATTTTGCAAACATAAGCAATTACACACGACATATACATGAATATGACAGTTTAAAAACTTGAAAACGGTGTTTTGTATGCTTTTCCATGCTTACAACAGCATTTTTATCTTGCTTTTACCAACATTAGCTATAATACACGACAGAAACATGAATATGACAGTTTAAGTACTTGAAAACAGCATTTTGTATGTTTTTGCAAGCTGAAAACAGCTATTTCATCTTGATTTTGCATACATAAGCCATTACCCATGACATGTACATGAATATGACGGTTTAAATACTTGAAAACGGTGTTTTGTATGCATCTGCATGCTTGAAACAGCATTTTTATCTTGCTTTCACCAACATTAGCTATTATACACGACAGAAACATGAATATGACAGTTTAAATACTTGAAAACGGTGTTTTGTATGCTTTTGCATGCTTAAAACAGCATTTTTATCTTGCTTTCACCAACATTAGCTATTATACACGACAGAAACTTGAATATGACAGTTTAAATATTTGAAAACAGCATTTTGTATGTTTTTGCAAGCTGAAAACAGCTATATAATCTTGATTTTGCAAACATTAGCCATTACACACGACATATACATGAATATGACAGTTTAAATACATGAAAACGGTGTTTTGTATGCTTTTGCATGCTTAAAACAGCATTTTTATCTTGCTTGCACCATCATTAGCTATTATACACGACAGAAACATGAATATGACAGTTTAAATACTTGAAAACGGTGTTTTGTATGCTTCTGCATGCTTAAAACAGCATTTTTATCTTGCTTTTACCAACATTAGCTATTATACACGACAGAAACATGAATATGAAAGTTTAAATACTTGAAAACAGCATTTTGTATGTTTTTGCAAGCTGAAAACAGCTATTTTATCTTGATTTTGCAAACATAAGCCATTACACACGACATATACATGAATATGACAGTTTAAATACTTGAAAACGGTGTTTTGTATGCTTTTGCATTCTTAATACAGCATTTTTATCTTGCTTTTACCAACATTAGCTATTATACACGACAGAAACATGAATATGAAAGTTTAAATACTTGAAAACGGTGTTTTGTATGCTTTTGCATGCTTAAAACAGCATTTTTATCTTGCTTTCACCAACATTAGCTATTATACACGACAGAAACATGAATATGACAGTATAAATACTTGAAAACAGCATTTTGTATGTTTTTGCAAGCTGAAAACAGCTATTTTATCTTGATTTTGCAAGCATAAGCCATTACACACGACATATACATGAATATGACAGTTTAAATACTTGAAAACGGTGTTTTGTATGCTTTTGCATGCTTAAAACAACATTTTTATCTTGCTTTCACCAACATTAGCTATTATACACGACAGAAACATGAATATGACAATTTAAATACTTGAAAACAGCATTTTGTATGTTTTTGCAAGCTGAAAACAGCTATTTTATCTTGATTTTGCAAACATAAGCCATTACACACGACATATACATGAATATGACAGTTTAAATACTTGAAAACGGTGTTTTGTATGCTTTTGCATGCTTAAAACAGCATTTTTATCTTGCTTTCACCAACATTAGCTATGATACACGACAGAAACATGAATATGACAGTTTAAATACTTGAAAACAGCATTTTGTATGTTTTTGCAAGCTGAAAACAGCTATTTTATCTTGATTTTGCAAACATAAGCCATTACACATGACATATACATGAATATGACAGATTAAATACTTGAAAACGGTGTTTTGTATGCTTTTGCATGCTTAAAACAGCATTTTTATTTTGCTTTCATCAACATTAGCTATTGTACACGACAGAAACATTAATATGACAGTTTAAATACTTGAAAACACCATTCTGTATGTTTTTGCAAGCTGAAAACAGCTATTTTATCTTGATTTTGCAAACATAAGCCATTACACACGGCATATACATGAATATGACAGTTTAAATACTTGAAAACGGTATTTTGTATGCTTTTGCATGCTTAAAACAGAATTTTTATCTTGCTTTCACCAACATTAGATATTATACAAGACAGAAACATGAATATGACAGTTTAAATACTTGAAAACGGTGTTTTGTATGCTTTCGCTTGCTTAAAACAGCATTTTTATCTTGCTTTCACCAACATTAGCTATTATACACGACAGAAACAAGAATATGACAGTTTAAATACTTGAAAACAGCATTTTGTATACTTTTGCAAGCTGAAAACAGCTATTTTATCTTGATTTTGCAAACATAAGCAATTACACACGACATATACATGAATATGACAGTTTAAAAACTTGAAAACGGTGTTTTGTATGCTTTTCCATGCTTACAACAGCATTTTTATCTTGCTTTTACCAACATTAGCTATAATACACGACAGAAACATGAATATGACAGTTTAAGTACTTGAAAACAGCATTTTGTATGTTTTTGCAAGCTGAAAACAGCTATTTCATCTTGATTTTGCATACATAAGCCATTACCCATGACATGTACATGAATATGACGGTTTAAATACTTGAAAACGGTGTTTTGTATGCATCTGCATGCTTGAAACAGCATTTTTATCTTGCTTTCACCAACATTAGCTATTATACACGACAGAAACATGAATATGACAGTTTAAATACTTGAAAACGGTGTTTTGTATGCTTTTGCATGCTTAAAACAGCATTTTTATCTTGCTTTCACCAACATTAGCTATTATACACGACAGAAACTTGAATATGACAGTTTAAATATTTGAAAACAGCATTTTGTATGTTTTTGCAAGCTGAAAACAGCTATATAATCTTGATTTTGCAAACATTAGCCATTACACACGACATATACATGAATATGACAGTTTAAATACATGAAAACGGTGTTTTGTATGCTTTTGCATGCTTAAAACAGCATTTTTATCTTGCTTGCACCATCATTAGCTATTATACACGACAGAAACATGAATATGACAGTTTAAATACTTGAAAACGGTGTTTTGTATGCTTCTGCATGCTTAAAACAGCATTTTTATCTTGCTTTTACCAACATTAGCTATTATACACGACAGAAACATGAATATGAAAGTTTAAATACTTGAAAACAGCATTTTGTATGTTTTTGCAAGCTGAAAACAGCTATTTTATCTTGATTTTGCAAACATAAGCCATTACACACGACATATACATGAATATGACAGTTTAAATACTTGAAAACGGTGTTTTGTATGCTTTTGCATTCTTAATACAGCATTTTTATCTTGCTTTTACCAACATTAGCTATTATACACGACAGAAACATGAATATGAAAGTTTAAATACTTGAAAACGGTGTTTTGTATGCTTTTGCATGCTTAAAACAGCATTTTTATCTTGCTTTCACCAACATTAGCTATTATACACGACAGAAACATGAATATGACAGTATAAATACTTGAAAACAGCATTTTGTATGTTTTTGCAAGCTGAAAACAGCTATTTTATCTTGATTTTGCAAGCATAAGCCATTACACACGACATATACATGAATATGACAGTTTAAATACTTGAAAACGGTGTTTTGTATGCTTTTGCATGCTTACACAGCTTTTTTATCTTGCTTTCACCAACAATAGCTATTATACACGACAGAAACATGAATATGACAGTTTAAATACTTGAAAACGGTGTTTTGTATGCTTTTGCATGCTTAAAACAGCATTTTTATCTTGCTTTCACCAACATTAGCTATTATACACGACAGAAACATGAATATGACAGTTTAAATACTTAAAAACGGTGTTTTGTATGCTTTTGCATGCTTAAACAGCATTTTTATCTCGCTTTCACCAACATTAGCTATTATACACGACAGAAACATGAATATGACAGTTTAAATACTTGAAAATAGCATTTTGTCTGTTTTTGCAAGCTGAAAACAGCTATTTTATCTTGATTTTGCAAGCATAAGCCATTACACACGACAGAAACATGAATATGACAGTTTAAATACTTGAAAACGGTGTTTTGTATGCTTTTGCTTGCTTAAAACAGCATTTTTATCTTGCTTTCACCAACATTAGCTATTATACACGACAGAAACATGAATATGACAGTTTAAATACTTGAAAACAGCATTTTGTATACTTTTGCAAGCTGAAAACAGCTATTTTATCTTGATTTTGCAAACATAAGCAATTACACACGACATATACATGAATATGACAGTTTAAAAACTTGAAAACGGTGTTTTGTATGCTTTTCCATGCTTACAACAGCATTTTTATCTTGCTTTTACCAACATTAGCTATAATACACGACAGAAACATGAATATGACAGTTTAAGTACTTGAAAACAGCATTTTGTATGTTTTTGCAAGCTGAAAACAGCTATTTCATCTTGATTTTGCATACATAAGCCATTACCCATGACATGTACATGAATATGACGGTTTAAATACTTGAAAACGGTGTTTTGTATGCATCTGCATGCTTGAAACAGCATTTTTATCTTGCTTTCACCAACATTAGCTATTATACACGACAGAAACATGAATATGACAGTTTAAATACTTGAAAACGGTGTTTTGTATGCTTTTGCATGCTTAAAACAGCATTTTTATCTTGCTTTCACCAACATTAGCTATTATACACGACAGAAACTTGAATATGACAGTTTAAATATTTGAAAACAGCATTTTGTATGTTTTTGCAAGCTGAAAACAGCTATATAATCTTGATTTTGCAAACATTAGCCATTACACACGACATATACATGAATATGACAGTTTAAATACATGAAAACGGTGTTTTGTATGCTTTTGCAGGCTTAAAACAGCATTTTTATCTTGCTTGCACCATCATTAGCTATTATACACGACAGAAACATGAATATGACAGTTTAAATACTTGAAAACGGTGTTTTGTATGCTTCTGCATGCTTAAAACAGCATTTTTATCTTGCTTTTACCAACATTAGCTATTATACACGACAGAAACATGAATATGAAAGTTTAAATACTTGAAAACAGCATTTTGTATGTTTTTGCAAGCTGAAAACAGCTATTTTATCTTGATTTTGCAAACATAAGCCATTACACACGACATATACATGAATATGACAGTTTAAATACTTGAAAACGGTGTTTTGTATGCTTTTGCATGCTTAATACAGCATTTTTATCTTGCTTTTACCAACATTAGCTATTATACACGACAGAAACATGAATATGAAAGTTTAAATACTTGAAAACGGTGTTTTGTATGCTTTTGCATGCTTAAAACAGCATTTTTATCTTGCTTTCACCAACATTAGCTATTATACACGACAGAAACATGAATATGACAGTATAAATACTTGAAAACAGCATTTTGTATGTTTTTGCAAGCTGAAAACAGCTATTTTATCTTGATTTTGCAAGCATAAGCCATTACACACGACATATACATGAATATGACAGTTTAAATACTTGAAAACGGTGTTTTGTATGCTTTTGCATGCTTACACAGCTTTTTTATCTTGCTTTCACCAACAATAGCTATTATACACGACAGAAACATGAATATGACAGTTTAAATACTTGAAAACGGTGTTTTGTATGCTTTTGCATGCTTAAAACAGCATTTTTATCTTGCTTTCACCAACATTAGCTATTATACACGACAGAAACATGAATATGACAGTTTAAATACTTGAAAACGGTGTTTTGTATGCTTTTGCATGATTAAACAGCATTTTTATCTCGCTTTCACCAACATTAGCTATTATACACGACAGAAACATGAATATGACAGTTTAAATACTTGAAAATAGCATTTTGTCTGTTTTTGCAAGCTGAAAACAGCTATTTTATCTTGATTTTGCAAGCATAAGCCATTACACACGACATATACATGAATATGACAGTTTAAATACTTGAAAACGGTGTTTTGTATCCTTTTGCATGCTAAAACAGCTTTTTTATCTTGCTTTCACCAACATTAGCTATTATACACGACAGAAACATGAACATGACAGTTTAAATACTTGAAAACGGTGTTTTGTATGCTTTGCATGCTTAAAACAACATTTTTATCTTGCTTTCACCAACATTAGCTATTATACACGACAGAAACATGAATATAATAATAATAATAATAATAATAATTTATTTTCTGAGGATACAATATATTGTATATAGAAAACGTCACAAATAAAATATATAAACAGATACAAAAGTTAAATAAATTATAAATTAAAAAATTCATTTAAATCATAGAAGTTGTAATGCAGAAGGAACAATTTTAGACTTTTTTTGAATTTTCTAGAGTTAGTCTCTGATTTAATGACATCGGGCAGTTTGTTAAAAATTTGTAAACCAATCCGGTTAGGAGAATTTTTTACAACATTTAACTTAGAAGTAGGAACGTATAAATTATTTCTTTTTCTTGTGTTATGTTGATGCAACTCTGAAATCATGGTAAACGATGTTTTATTCTTGAAAATAAAATTGCTTATTTCCCAAATATAGATGCAAGTTAAACTTAAAATATTAAATTTTTTAAAAATATCTCTACAGGATGTTCTTTGACTGATTCCTGCGATACATCTTAAAATTCTCTTTTGAGCTATAAAAACTTTGTGAGCAGCATTAGAAGCGCCCCAAAAGGAAATACCATAACGTATGCGAGACTCAACGCAAGCAAAGTAAAAAATTAAAAGTTGATTAATATTTAAATATTCTTTTAAATGTCGTATTTGATAACAGGTCGAATTAAGTTTGATAATAAGATCGTCACAGTGAGGATTCCAGTTTAGGGTATCAGTTACTAGCATACCCAATAAACTAGCTGATTTGTCGGTACCTTTAAAGCTATCTCCAAAACGAATGTTAATATTATTATTGTTATTGGGATTCATGTGAAAATGAAGAATTTTTGTTTTAGAACTATTTAAAAATAACTTATTTTCACAACACCATGAAGTTAGGGACTGAACGGTGTGATTGCATTTGTTAATTAAAATATCTTTATCCGGGTCCGAAATGATTATAGTACTATCATCGGCATACAAAATAGGAATGCAATCATCAGAAAGTACTGTACATAAGTCATTTATATAAATAGTAAATAGAACTGGAGCAAGTACAGTACCCTGTGGAAGACCTACATCAATTAATGCTAAATTAGATTGAACAAAATAATTAGTCGACTGCTTATTAGTGTAGTTAAGAGACACGAATTGGTGTCTGTTTGATAAAAAGGTAGAAATCCAATTCAAGGCAACTCCACGAACACCTACGCACTCTAGCTTATCTAACAAGCGGGAATGATCAACACAGTCAAAAGCTTTACTTAAATCACATAATATACCAATTGGGTGTTCCCCATTATTTAGATTTTGAATAATATTATTATAAAAACAGTGTAAAGCATCGATAGTTGAACTATTTGTTCTAAATCCGAACTGATTATTATTAATAATACAGTTTTGGTTTAGAAAGCAATCAAGTCTATTCAAAAAACAATATTCAAAAATCTTTGAAAACCCCGAGGTTAAAGCTATAGGCCTGTAATTATCCAGACTTGTTTTTTCACCTTTTTTGTAAACAGGAATTACTTTATTCGATTTTAAACTTGCCGGGAAAGTACCGTTTTGAAAAGATAAATTAATAATATAAGTTAGAGGCTCAGCAATAAGATGCGCAACTTTACGAATAATAAAATTTGGCACATTATCAGGCCCACTTGAATTTTTATTTTTTAGTTTGTTTAAAATTGTTTCAAATAATTCTGTTTCAGTGAAAGGGTTCAAGAAAAGATTAGAGGAAAAATGATTACCATTTCTGTGCCCATTTGATGTGTTGACCACCGGAATGCGATTTAAGATGTTCAGGGGTGCTTCCTTAAAATGATGGTTGAACATATTTGCAACGATCTTAGGGTCATCAATGATTTCGTCATTATAAGATATTTTTAAACCCAGATCAGCTTTATTCTTTCTCTTAGCGTTTATGATGTTCCAGGCGCTTTTCGACATGTTATCTGAGTTTATTATTTTATTCTGGAAAAAATTTCGTTTAGTAGTTGTTATCAGCAAACTATGTTCCTTTTTGGCTTTCTTATAGACAGAGGTAAGCTCTGGGAAACTATTTTTCAAATGATATAATGATTTAAGATTGTTACTTGAATTGACAATATTTAGGTCAACCCAGTCTTTCTTATTACAGTATTTTGAGGTTATTTTCTGCAAAGGGAAATAATTATTAAAATGGAAATTGAAAATATTAAAGAAACATTCAAAAGCGTCATCCGTTAGAGATTTAGTAAAAACATCAGACCATGTTTCGCTTAGTAGCTGTTGAGAAAAATTATTAACCTTATCATCGTTAAAAATTCTCCTAAAGCAGACTGCCTCATCCGTTTTATTAGAATTAATTTTTACTAGTAAAGTATTATGGTCAGATATAAAATTCTTCTGAACTACTGCAATACAACTATTAATATTAGTAAAACAATGATCCAATCTATTGTTACCTCTAGTTGGAGTTTCAATTTTGTTAAAAAGATTATATGTTGCTAAAATATCAAATAAATAATTAAATTCAATAACATCTCGAACAGGATCTAGGTTAAAATCTCCACATATTATAAGATCATGATTAACTTTATAGTTCTGTTCTAAGACTAGAGTGATATTTTCACATAATATTTTGTAATTAGAGCTTGGAGATCTGTAAACATTAATAATGAGAATTGGGTTCTGGGAAACAGGTTTCCACAAAATGGCACAGGCTTCAAAATCTTTTTCAATACATAAATTAGAAATATCAATAACATCGACATCTTTACAAATGCTGTTATGGCACCAGATTCCCACCCCTCCACCTCTGAATTGAGATCTACAAAAATTAGAGAGGCATGTATAATTACTAAAATGAAATGTATCTATATTAGTTTGGTTGCTCCAAGTCTCAGTAAGACATAAAAATTTTAAAAAGTTTATCTTTGTTATATACTCAGAAAATATTAAGTTCACTTTATCAAATGACAACGCTTGACAGTTCAAAATTAACAAATTAAAGTCAATGTTGTCCATAATATTGTTTGTTAAACAACTTTTGGAGAGGCCCTTAGGTGAAAAAATTTATTAACATGAGTTCCGCTGGGCCAAATGGACGGATCCAAGGCTTTATCCCGATTTGACTGAGACACTGTCACCTTAAAGGAAGAATAATATGTCGGATATTTGGAATTTAATTTTTCACAGGCGACCTCCGGGAAAGACGGTTGTAGGAAATTTCTCAATTCCTCTTCAGTGGTATCAGGGTGAAGTTTATACACATGAAGGGACGCTGGTTTTAATTCAGCAGCCTTTAAAGATGCTGAATTGATAGAAGTGAGATTACCAATGACAGTCTTCATAGAAGTACGTTTATTTATCCTTGATTTGGTTGCAGGATTCGCTGCATTGTTCATGTCAGATATATTGGTTGTCACATCTTTCACAACAATTAAGTTATTTTTTGTTGTTTCAGAAGGCATCAGTGTAATTTCTTTAGTCATTTGTTTATCAATTTTGACAGTATCTTGACCTTGTCTTGTTTGGGTTGCCTTTGCCGATATTGCAGGTGTTTGTTTGTTAGCAACAATTTTATTTATTTTATCGAAAGATGGCGGAGATGAAGTTTTAGCATTTAAATTTTTATTCAATAAATTAATCTGTTGTTTTAAAGATAGAATTAGATCACTCTGACTTTGTATAATAAAATCTTTATTGTTGACAATTTGTTTTAAATATTTAATTTCAATTTTTAGTGCACTATAACTTTCATCAGTGGCACTTGTGAAAGACGAATCAAGGTCCTCAGTGTCAGCCACTACACAACAGTTAATATTGCAGTCGTCAATAATTTTAATATTTTTTAATAGTCTAACACAACTATTATGAGACACAGTACCACACGTTATACATTTAGCACCGCTAATTGCGGTTTGTTTACATTTTTTGCACTTGTTAACTTGAGCACTATTACTTTGCACATCACCCGGCGCCATTTTTTTCTCCTAATGACAGTTTAAGTACTTGAAAACAGCATTTTGTATGTTTTTGCAAGCTGAAAATAGCTATTTTATATTGACTTTGCAAACATAATCCATTACACACGACATATACATGAATATGACAGTTTAAATACTTGAAAACGGTGTTTTGTATGCTTTTGCATGCTTAAAACAACATTTTTATCTTGCTTTCACCAACATTAGCTATTATACACGACAGAAACATGAATATGACAGTTTAAATACTTGAAAACAGCATTTTGTATGTTTTTGCAAGCTGAAAACAGCTATTTTATCTTGATTTTGCAAACATAAGCCATTACACACGACATATACATGAATATAACAGTTTAAATACTTGAAAACGGTGTTTTGTATGCTTTTGCATGCTTTAAACAGCATTTTTATCTTGCTTTCACCAACATTAGCTATTATACACGACAGAAACATGAATATGACAGTTTAAGTACTTGAAAACAGCATTTTGTATGTTTTTGCAAGCTGAAAACAGCTATTTTATCTTGACTTTGCAAACATAAGCCATTACACACGACATATACATGAATATGACAGTTTAAATACTTGAAAACGGTGTTTTGTATGCTTTTGCATGCTTAAAACAGCATTTTTATTTTGCTTTCACCAACATTAGATATTATTCAAGACAGAAACATGAATATGACAGTTTAAATACTTGATAACGGTGTTTTGTATGCTTTTGCTTGCTTAAAACAGCATTTTTATCTTGCTTTCACCAACATTAGCTATTATACACGACAGAAACATGAATATGACAGTATAAATACTTGAAAACAGCATTTTGTATGTTTTTGCAAGCTGAAAACAGCTATTTTATCTTGATTTTGCAAGCATAAGCCATTAAACACGACATATACATGAATATGACAGTTTAAATACTTGAAAACGGTGTTTTGTATGCTTTTGCATGCTTAAAACAGCATTTTTATCTTGCTTTCACCAACATTAGCTATTATACACGACAGAAACATGAATATGACAGTTTAAATACTTGAAAACGGTGTTTTGTATGCTTTTGCATGCTTAAAACAGCATTTTTATCTCGCTTTCACCAACATTAGCTATTATACACGACAGAAACATGAATATGACAGTTTAAATACTTTAAAATAGCATTTTGTATGTTTTTGCAAGCTGAAAACCGCTATTTTATCTTGATTTTGCAAACATAAGCTATTACACACGACATATACTTGAATATGACAGTTTAAATACTTGAAAACGGTGTTTTGTATGCTTTTGCATGCTTAAAACAGCATTTTATCTTGCTTTCACCAACATTAGCTATTACACACGACAGAAACATGAATATGACAGTTTAAGTACTTGAAAACAGCATTTTGTATGTTTTTGCAAGCTGAAAACAGCTATTTTATCTTGATTTTGCAAACATAAGCCATTACACACGACATATACATGAATATGACAGTTTAAATACTTGAAAACGGTGTTTTGTATGCTTTTGCTTGCTTAAAACAGCATTTTTATTTTGCTAACATCAACATTAGCTATTGTACACGACAGAAACATTAATATGACAGTTTAAATACTTGAAAACACCATTTTGTATGTTTTTGCAAGCTGAAAACATCTATTTTATCTTGATTTTGCAAACATAAGCCATTACACACGACATATACATGAATATGACAGTTTAAATACTTGAAAACGGTATTTTGTATGCTTTTGCATGCTTAAAACAGAATTTTTATCTTGCTTTCACCAACATTAGATATTATACAAGACAGAAACATGAATATGACAGTTTAAATACTTGAAAACGGTGTTTTGTATGCTTTTGCTTGCTTAATACAGCATTTTTATCTCGCTTTCACCAACATTAGCTATTATACACGACAGAAACATGAATATGACAGTTAAAATACTTGAAAATAGCATTTTGTATGTTTTTGCAAGCTGAAAACAGCTATTTTATCTTGATTTTGCAAACATAAGCCATTACACACGACATATACTTGAATATGACAGTTTAAATACTTGAAAACGGTGTTTTGTATGCTTTTGCATGCTTAAAACAGCATTTTTATCTTGCTTTCACCAACATTAGCTATTATACACGACAGAAACATGAATATGACAGTTTAAGTACTTGAAAACAGCATTTTGTATGTTTTTGCAAGCTGAAAACAGCTATTTTATCTTGACTTTGCAAACATAAGCCATTACACACGACATATACATGAATATGACAGTTTAAATATTTGAAAACGGTGTTTTGTATGCTTTTGCATGCTTAAAACAGCATTTTTATTTTGCTTTCACCAACATTAGCTATTATACACGACAGAAACCTGAATATGAAAGTTTAAATACTTGAAAACGGTGTTTTGTATGCTTTTGCATGCTTAAAACAGCATTTTTATCTTGCTTTCACCAACATTAGCTATTATACACGACAGAAACATGAATATGACAGTATAAATACTTGAAAACAGCATTTTGTATGTTTTTGCAAGCTGAAAACAGCTATTTTATCTTGATTTTGCAAGCATAAGCCATTACACACGACATATACATGAATATGACAGTTTAAATACTTGAAAACGGTGTTTTGTATGCTTTTGCATGCTTAAAACAGCATTTTTATCTTGCTTTCACCAACATTAGCTATTATACACGACAGAAACATGAATATGACAGTTTAAATACTTGAAAACGGTGTTTTGTATGCTTTTGCATGCTTAAAACAGCATTTTTATCTTGCTTTCACCAACATTAGCTATTATACACGACAGAAACATGAATATGACAGTTTAAATACTTGAAAACAGCATTTTGTATGTTTTTGCAAGCTGAAAATAGCTATTTTATCTTGACTTTGCAAACATAAGCCACTACACACGACATATACATGAATATGACAGTATAAATACTTGAAAACGGTGTTTTGTATGCTTTTGCATGCTTAAAACAACATTTTTATCTTGCTTTCACCAACATTAGCTATTATACACGACAGAAACATGAATATGACAATTTAAAGACTTGAAAACAGCATTTTGTATGTTTTTGCAAGCTGAAAACAGCTATTTTATCTTGATTTTGCAAACATAAGCCATTACACACGACATATACATGAATATGACAGTTTAAATACTTGAAAACGGTGTTTTGTATGCTTTTGCATGCTTAAAACAGCATTTTTATCTTGCTTTCACCAACATTAGCTATTATACACGACAGAAACATCAATATGACAGTTTAAATACTTGAAAACAGCATTTTGTATGTTTTTGCAAGCTGAAAACAGCTATTTTATCTTGATTTTGCAAACATAAGCCATTACACACGACATATACATGAATATGACAGTTTAAATACTTGAAAACGGTGTTTTGTATGGTTTTGCATGCTTAAAACAGCATTTTTATTTTGCTTTCACCAACATTAACTATTATACACGACAGAAACATGAATATGACAGTTTAAATACTTGAAAACAGCATTTTGTCTGTTTTTGCAAGCTGAAAACAGCTATTTTATCTTAATTTTGCAATTATAAGCCATTACACACGACATATACATGAATATGACAGTTTAAATACTTAAAAACCGTGTTTTGTATGCTTTTGCATGCTTAAAACAGCATATTTATCTTGCTTTCACCAACATTAGCTATTATACACGACAGAAACATGAATATGACAGTTTAAATACTTGAAAACACCATTTTGTATGTTTTTGCAAGCTGAAAACAGCTATTTTATCTTGATTTTGCAAACATAAGCCATTACACACGACATATACATGAATATGACAGTTTAAATACTTGAAAACGGTAATTTGTATGCTTTTGCATGCTTAAAACAGAAATTTTATCTTGCTTTCAAAAACATTAGATATTATACACGACAGAAACATGAATATGACAGTTTAAATACTTGAAAACAGCATTTTGTATGTTTTTGCAAGCTGAAAACAGCTATTTTATCTTGGTTTTGCAAACATAAGCCATTACACACGACATATACATGAATATGACAGTTTAAATACTTGAAAACGGTGTTTTGTATGCTTTTGCATGATTAAAACAGCATTTTTATCTTGATTTCACCAACATTAGCCATTACTAACGACATTAACATGAATATAACAATTTAAATACTTGAAACCAGCATTTTGTATGTTTTTGCAAGCTGAAAACAGCTATTTTATCTTGATTTTGCAAATATAAGCTATTACACACGACATATACATGAATATGACTGTTTAAATACTTGAAAACGGTGTTTTGGATGCTTTTGCATGCTTAAAACAGCATTTTTATCTTGCTTTCACCAACATTAACTATTATACACGACAGAAACATGAAAATGACAGTTTAAATACTTGAAAACAGCATTATGTATGTTTTTGCAAGCTGAAAACAGCTATTTTATCTTGATTTTGCAAACATGAGCCATTACACACGACATATACATGAATATGACTGTTTAAATACTTGAAAACGGTCTTTTGTATGCTTTTGCATGCTTAAAACAGCATTTTTATCTTGCTTTCACCAACATTAGCTATTATACACGACATAAACATGAATATGACAGTATAAATACTTGAAAACAGCATTTTGTATGTTTTTGCAAGCTTAAAACAGCTATTTTATCTTGATTTTGCAAACATAAGCCATTACACACGACATATACATGAATATGACAGTTTATATACTTGAAAACGGTGTTTTGTATGCTTTTGCATGCTTAAAACAGAATTTTTATCTTGCTTTCACCAACATTAGATATTATACAAGACAGAAACATGAATATGACAGTTTAAATACTTGAAAACGGTGTTTTGTATGCTTTTGCTTGCTTAAAACAGCATTTTTATCTTGCTTTCACCAACATTAGCTATTATACACGACAGAAACATGAATATGACAGTATAAATACTTGAAAACAGCATTTTGTATGTTTTTGCAAGCTGAAAACAGCTATTTTATCTTGATTTTGCAAGCATAAGCCATTACACACGACATATACATGAATATGACAGTTTAAATACTTGAAAACGATGTTTTGTAT